>JADLZK010005134.1:0-57208 GCA_015847255.1 Hyparrhenia diplandra | reverse complement strand
ACTCAAGAGTTGTGGATGGTAGTGCAAACGCATGGTGTTTGGGCTAAGCGTTCACCTACCTTTGCATGCATCCACGGTTGAGGGTAGGCGGCTTCTTGGTGACAAGCCTTGTCCGTCCCTTGAAATCCCCACGTTCGGGCCAGTCGTAGAGCTAATTGCGGACTACGCCCGGATTGGCGCGGCCTAAGGCCGAAGCAAGTAGATAACAAGCCCAAGAAATCCCTGCTGAAAACCTAAGCCCATAAAGATACCTCATTATCCATAGTTATCCTAGGGTGGCCCCGCTCAAAGATTAGAGCGCAACCGTTCCACGTGGAAAATACGATACCCTGAATATTTCGGGTGAAAGCTACAACGACAATTCCGTGCGCTTATGCGGATTTATCGTGTGCGTTAAGAACGTCAACACCTCCCTCTCACACTTGGACTTTTCGTGAAAAGTCAGTGTGCAAGGTCGAGTCTCCTTTTTTGTGCGTTCCTCCGCCCAAGAGCATCAAAGTTTTTCTTATTGATCGATGTAGCCCTCATGTTTTCAAGCGTCGCGTGCCCCTTTTGTTCTTCTTAGTTCCACCAAATGGTTAGCGACAAGAATACCAAGGTGCTGCATAACTTGATAACATGTCCTCGCTTTTTTTTATTTTATAAGATTTTTTTTTTAAGATAAACCTAAGATGAACAATGGTCACTACACATGCATATCATGAACATGTCCTATTAGATCATTCCTTTAACCAAAAGCGCCTTCCCAACGCCGTAAATGCTTTTGCTGACTAACGCGAATCACCAAAAGGCAATCACGCTTAGAAATGTGCCTGGTATACTGCAACGTTTACGAACAAGTCCGCAAGCGCACGGAAATACCGTTGTAGAATTTCACACGGGAAGTATTGTGGTATAAGATTATTTATATTTTCCCAAAGGAAGGCATAGTGTAAAAGTCTCTAATTGACATGGTCAAGATAACAAGATCTGCATAATAGACCAATGTTCATAATAGGGATAAAACAGATAGGTAATTATGATAACTTGACACACACACTCAAGCCAATCTCAAGGATAAAAAGTAAAAGAAAGAATAAAAGAATAAGTCTAATATGGGCGAGGCATATCCTAGATAGTCATGTCAAGATAGCGGATACACACATGTTTTCTTGTTAGAGATTCTAAGTCAAGATAGCCAAGGTCTCTGTTGACTTACCGGGCACGCCGGCAATCGCCCAAAGCGGGATGGAGACCGGCAATTGCCCTTTGCCACACACCCGAGCGTGGGGGATTACAAGGGACGGACAAAGGGCCATCACGACCCGGCCGCCTACCCCTCGGCCGTAGGGTGCGCCACAAAAGATAGGCAACCCCAGCCTAGACACCACGTCTACACTAGTGATTATCACTCTAGTGTGTTAACAAGGCTTACCCGTCCCCGGGGTCCTTCTACTAGAGCGCCGCCCTCGAAGGAACGACTATCAATCCCGCAACCCAACATCAAACCAAGTCTAACTTTAGGTAGAACTCATCATAACAATCTAGCTCTTGGTCTAAACATGTATGCATGAAAGATTAAGTTACAAATGTTCTATATGATAAGATCATGATATAGAAACTATATACTAGTTCATCAATCAAGATTATTTCAAAAGAACTTTTGCTCTAATTCAAGAACATGACTATATTGATAAAATGAGAGCAAGAACAAAATGGAACTCTTACATTATTATTCATACCAAAACACAAGATGCCCAAGCTCTCAAGATAGCTCATTGCCTTTCTCCCTTTATTCTACTACTACTAACCTACAAAGAAGAAGAAGAAGTAGAGTGGCTCTCTTGTTGGGTGTGTGTTAGAGGGGAGAGGAGAGACTTATTTATACAAGTGAGAGAGGGGGGCTGAGGTGCAAAACTACACCAAAACCAACCATCTCAGCGCGTCTAGGTTCACCGGACCGCTCTATCCCACTAACACCGCCCTCGGTGCCGCTTAATGCAATCACGCCAAGTTTGGGCGGTCGCGATCGGCCAAAGTGGGTGCTTGAGACCTTGAGGGTTGGTCCTCATAAGACCAAGAGTAGTCGACACATACGACTTGACCGTGCTCATGATGTACGCAGACGAACCTTCCGAGGAGCTTCTTGCAAATGAGATAGCAAGGTTTTCTCTCGCCACCTCGCCGCCAACGGATCCACTAGATCCACCAACAACTTAGATGCCTCGTTGAAATCTTGTTTAAGCTTCGCCCGCGGATCCTTGATCCTCTTCATGGAATCAACCATCGAGTATCGGCATCTTTTCGGCTTCTTCTTCACCTCTCGTTGTCATCATTGTAACGATACACATCAAGCATCCAGTCGGATATGAAGCCTTCCTTATCTTTAAGGACAATTTTTAGTTCTGCAACAGAATGGATGGCAACATCCGCGACTACTCTATTGAAAAGGAATGAGAATAGCTCAACAAGCGCCTTTTCGTACCTTTTTGCTCTTTCAAAGCCTTATTCTTGGCCTCTTGAAGCTTCTTGATCTCATCGGCATGTCTATCGTTAATCTCTTGGACAACTTCGGGCATGCTCCTCTGGAGAAATCATTGACGATGATCTCAGCCGCTCAGACTTCTCCTTAGACTGAGCCACGAGTTGCTGGACAAATATGATTTATTCAATATAAAGGGGGACAAGTCGGGAACTACTGAGACAAGACTACTTACGGTCGAATACTTGAAAAGATGGCTGAAGTACTCCTTCATCTTCTTCACCTCTCGCTTCCTCGGCGGGGTCGCTCGGCAATTCCGGCGCCTCTTGGCCTCCTCCCTTCACCCCCATAGTAGAGGGGCGAGAGACGACTCCACTTTGAGGAACCACATTGGAAGAAGCTGCAGCCCTACAAAAATAAGTACTATCGAGCAAAAGTACTTCGTACTATGCGCATGCATAAGTTTTCGTGAGTCAGACAACATACACGGATGACCGTCTTACGATCGGTATTGCTCCAGGCTTTGGAAGCTTGGGGGGGAGGAGTTTGCTTGTTGCCCTACAAAAACAAGTAAGAAATCGCTGCGACAACGGGAGGATACACCATCAAGCTCAAACCTTACTGTCTTGTGGTGATCTTGATCGGACCTACAAGACGACTAGATGTTCTCCTCTTCTTAGTCGAGGAGACGATGCGTGACCCCGATCCGCCTTCTCCCCCTGTGGCCGTCCTCTCCGACTCCTCTACGAACAATAACAAAGATGTATCAGCGTTAAATGAAAAACCCGAGGTCCAAAATGGTGCTACCCATGTTTCAACGAGCTTGAATTCTTCAACAGTACGCACGAAGAGATGTGATCTTGGGCGGGTGACTCTGATACTTCTCCACCTCGCTCTACAGCAGAAGAGAAAGATCATGAATATTATATCATGATAATCAAATAACATAAGTCAAGAGAAAGGACACTCACCGGCAAGGGCGCATTGTCCGCAGAAAACAACTCGAGAACAACCGGAATGGCCGTTACCCCGACTGCCTTCTTCAGATACTTGAGCGCTGTTGCTTCAAACATCGCCATCTGAGACATCTGTGATGGATCTCCTTCACCACCGTAGTGGTATCCAAAATTTTTTAACCGCCGTAGCGGCTTGAACTCGTCTCTGGAGCCATGACCGCACAACTGCCGCTCCAGACACACCTACCTGACGATGCTCTTTAATCCTCTTGAGAAGATCTTGGACTTGGGGCATGTCGGCGTCCTCCACCTTCGCGTTCCAGGACTCGGTGGGAACAGGGGCGTCATCTCAGCGGATTGGAAGAGAAGGGGAAAGGTTTTTCGCATAAAACCAGAAATTGCCCCAACCAGAAAGGCTAGTGGGGGTGCTGTACTCGATGTACTCTACCCCCCTACCCTGCTTCAATTGAAAATAGCACCCCCCTATTTTCCGCGGATTCTTCAGATCTGGAAGAGGTTTTAGATGGAAGAGATAACGGAAGAGATTCCAATGGGGCTGGATCCCCAAGAATGCTTCGCAGAAATGAACAAAGATAGAAATGTGAAGAATGGAGTTTGGGGGCGTAATCCGGATCTGAATCCCATAGAAATCAATGAGTCCGTGAAAGAAATCAGAGGTGGGCAAAGCAAGACCCCGCTCCGCGAAATGTTGGGAAAGAATGGTTTCCCCAGATTTTTCTAGTGGTTCTAGATCTAACTCGGGGGCTCGCCAATCCACTACATCCCTATCTTGCAATAGCCCATCCCTAACAAGTTCAAGGAAGATGGCTTGGAACACTTTACTTTTGTTCCATTCCAGATCTCGCCGCGTGACACGTCCCCATCCTTCCTCTTCGGAGGGCCTTCCTTCTTGTCATCTTCAGCGACGACGGGCTTCGGGTCAACAAGATCTTGGGCTGGCGGAGGAGGAGATGTGAAAGGTCCGAAATGGCGGCGCAAAGGTGGAAGTCAGGCAAATAGATAGGGAAAGTGAAACCCTAAGCCGCCTGGGTTAAGTAACCACCGCAATGGCATAAGAGTAAATATTTTTTGGAGTTTTTTTCCACTTGTTGTCACGCCCGGGGGCTGATGGTGATCAGGTTTTCGAGCAAAGGACACAAGGGATAAACTCTAGCTAAAAGAATATTTACTTCAAAAAGTAAATAAACATACATTGCAATCACAACCATGTGATAATTATATTTCCTCAAGACACTACTTTTTAGGCAAGCCACAATATTTTGGACCCTTTTTTTCAAATTAGGCGATTTGGGAACAAGGCTCGGGGGCTACTTGAGTACGTGGCAAAAGGAATTTGTTTTTCAAAACCATTTGAAAGACAATTGATTAAATTCAAAGTTCAAGACCCTCGGCAATTCTTTGATTCAACCTAAGGCTCGGGGGCTACTCCATGTGGAGTGCGATTATTCATCGCACACCATATATGAAGACTTTCATCCGAGGACATCAAGATTACTCGAGAAGGAGCACCACACAGCTTCGGTGCAGCTCAAGAAGTACTCGGGAAGGGAGATCTACGAGAAGACAGAGATTACTCGGCGACGACTTCAAAAGTACTCGAAGACCGCGACTACTGGCTACCGCGAAGAGCTTTCGGGGCTTTTTCGCAGACCCGGGGCCACGGGGATACCCGATGTGGCACCGGTTCAGTACCCGATAGGGGATGGGGCCCGTCTCATACCCATTCGGCATGTAACTACTCGGAAGGATCTAAAACTAGTCGGTATAGGAAGATATCGCGCGAGTGGTACTACGGGCGGGCTCTTAGATTCGTGACGGCTAGGGGTTTCCTTGTAAGCTTGCCTCCCCGCCTATATAAGGGCAGGCAAGGACCCCTCCGGGGGTAGAGAATAACTCTTAGACGTTCATTCACCACCCATCTACATCCAAGGCAATACACACCACCTAACAGGACGTAGGGTATTACGCATCCTTGCGGCCCGAACCTATCTAAACCCTTGTGTTGCTTGCACCATCGTGTTCCTGATCTCGGCGTCTTCCCACATCAAACCTCTACCTAAGGGTATCCCTAGGTAGACGTGACGGTAAAACACCGACAAAATGAGCAGCTTCTTCCTCCGAAATTGCGTAATAATCTTCGGAGAAGTGCACCACATTGATCTCCATATTGCTGCGCTTAGGAGAAGCCTCATAGTCCAGCAACTCCTCATCTTCCCGGCCACCGGAGGAATCACCGACACCTCATCATGTGAAGCCAAAATAGAAACTTTGGCTATTCTGCTCAACTACATGCTCGACCGGTCCGACCGTTGAACTTTCGCGGTCGACCGGTCATCAACACCCGGTCGGACCGGTCGTCTGGTGGTTCGACCGGTTCTCTTGGACGACAAGCCGGCATGGCTCCCCACTCTTTGCCCTGAGGAACCATAGGCCTATACTTGTTGAATTGCTCGTCCCTGAGCTTCTCGGCCTCCTGTTCCTTCTGCTCTTGACGTTGTAAAATTCTTGCAATCTCCTCTTCTGAGAATGGCTCAAACCTGGCGGGAACCACCTAGGTTGATGATATTCGCTTGTAGAGCTGCTGCTGTTGGCCTCGTGATCATTAGCCATAATAGGTTTCTGAGCACCAGATTTGACCGACTTGCCAAATACCATCGGCCCTTTGTTAGCTTCTTTGATGACCACATTCAAATTGCCGATCTGAACAACATTATCGGCTGTGGCCTTCCCAGAATCCACCTACATGGGCTGCACTTCATCCTTCCATTCCTTAGCACGATATTCCTGCCTCGGAGGATGAAACCAGGCCGTCTGCTAAGACCGGCGATCGATCGGTCCGCACGACCGATCTAACCGGTGGAGCCCGTTGGCTCTGACCTAATTGGCGTGGCCCTAATCGGTCGTGCACCGGTGTCCTAGAACCTTCCCCTTGAGAATATGGAGGGTATGGCATAGGGAAGCACTGCATCCGAACCCCCTCATACTCCCATGTTGGATTTGAAGCATTTGATGTCGGAGGCGCCCACGGCATGGTAGCATATGCCCTTTGGGGCGGGAACACAGTAATTGCACCACCTCTGCACTTGCTGGGCCCTCCCCTCAGAGAAGGAGAACCACTTCGGTGTGGAGGTGATCGAGATCTCTTTTTTTTGTAGCCGATCTTGTTGCACGGCCGTTGGTATTTTTTAACGCCGCAGATAAATCCATGGCGCGGAAAGTACCGTTGTAGCTTTCACCCTGGAGTATTTAGGGTATCGATTTCCACGGGAACGAGAAAGTGAACTAGAAGGGATCAAGAACGTCCAAGGAAAGGTATAAAGATATTTTTGTAGGCGGCAGAGGGGTTCTCTAAGGTTTTCCCAAGATTACTAGTTACTAAAGTTCAGGCTTACTAGACTCTACTTACTTAGGGAGCAGCTGTTCCTTTCCAATTCTCGAAAAGACTGGGAAGCGGTAATCGGGAGAAGGCAGCCAAAAGCTCTACGAAATCACTAACACGTACGTGGTGGACTACAAAGGCCTGGTCGAGCCGCTGTCACCCCCGGCTACCACAACTATTCCGTAGCATTGGGCAATCTCGGGGTAAACTCTAGCCCGGACACCACGTCTACACTAGCGGATACTGAAAACTAGTTTCACGTGAAAACTAGAGCCTTCGATCGAACGGAGATCCAGTAAGTAAAATAAAGTAAGGACTGAATTTAGTTAAATAATAATCAAGAAATTACCATAAGATAACCTAGATATTACTCACAAAGAGTCGGCTCCATAGAGGTACAAGGTTGAGAAGGATCCGACAAGTCCGGCTCCTTCTCCGCTCTTCCCTCTCCTCTCTTCCTCTTTTCTAACTTGTACAACTAGGTGAAGGACAACTAGAGGGACACCACTACATTGTGTAGGATGGGTGGAATTGAAGCTCAAGTGTAGTGTGTTGTGTGTTACATGATAGGGAGAAGGCCTCCTTATATAGGAGAAAGGAGGGGGGTAATTGCTAAACTTGACATGCAACCGCCTCCAAGTTCGATGGTTGTCCTGGCTTCGTGGAAAATTGTCCTCCAACCGACCAGTGTCTACGGAGGGAATTTTGGCACAAAACCAAAGTCCTCTGCATGCAATGCCTCCAAACCGTGTAACCGTGTTCGAGGGAGTTTTGGCGCGAAACCAAAGTTCTCCGCATGCAATGCCTCCAAGCCATGCAACCGCCTATTCGAGTATGTTTTGGCGCCAAGTTTAATTCCCCCGCATGCGGTGCAAAGATGAGTCCCAGGAGAGTTCACCATCCAAATTTGGGCGCGCATGGTGAAACTTTAGGTGCGGGAGCGCCATGCATGTCCCGCCTTGCCTCCAATTTTGGCAGGTGGTCTTGTGGGCATTTCTACGTTGCGCTTCTCTTCCATATAATGTCTATTAATGTGTATTTTCGAGACATTCTGCAAAACAACTTAGAACCAGCAAAACTTGTGGAACTTCGTCGGATAAATAATATTTGGTTATGATTTGACATGAAATATTATCTTTTTAGTTCACTTTGGCATTCATAAGACTTGCATTAAAAGAGCATCAACAACGACCTTTGAGTGCTTGTTAAGCGGCTGACCAAAAGTAGGTTTTTTATTTGCAAACCTCCCCTGCACCTTTGGTTCATTTTTCTTCCAAGTACCCACTTTCGGGCGCTTAGGCTTGAAGGTCTTTGGTCGGCCCTAGGGCTGACCGGTCTGACGGGTCGGTCCTGGATAGCAGTCCGACTCGCAGAAGAAGAAGCACCTTCTTGCCCCCCGGGCACACGAGCTTTGACAGTAATCTTTATCAACTCCTTGCCATCATGAGCTTTTTCTAACACCACTTCCCTATCCGGAACCTTGTCATCGGCATTCTTGGTTCTTGCTTCACCGATAACCACATTCTTGCCTTTCGCTCCTTCGGCTTGTTCAGGCCGAATTAGCACCTTGGAGTTGTTCAGATCAATGGTATGCACATTGGTATGAACAGGGAAAGGTGTTGTATCATCTTTCATCTCAGGAAATGTCAATCGTCCTTCATTCATGGCTGATTGAACCTGGCGATGGAAGACTTTACAATCATTAGTTGCATGAGAATGAGAATTATGAAATTTACAATATGCACGCCGCTTCAACTCCTCAAGCAATGGTATGGCATGAGAAATTTTAATGTGTCCCAAACGCAACAACTCATCAAAAATACGATCACATTTGGAAACATCAAATGTAAATTTTATTTCTTCTTTCCGACTTTTTTGAGTCGGCTTAAGTGATGCACAATAACAAGGTATGGCCAAACAAACTCAGCGGTGTATACCTCTTTATCCTCATCGCTCGATGAATCAGAATCATATTCAACAACATGAGTGTTAGAATGATGGGTTTTATATGCATCTTTGGAATTTTTAAACTTATACTCTTGGTTCATAGCCCTAATTTTTACCGCATTAAGAGTGTAGTAATCAAAACCTTCGAGCTTTTCTTTAAGATGCAAGCGCAAACCAACAAGAGCAACATCCGCTAAATCTTTATCAGAAATTGACAAATTAAAACATTGATTTTTAATTTCTTTAAATCTCTTAAAATAATCATAAAAATCATTCATCCCTTCCTTGCCCAACCGATGTTAAATCCGTCAATTTAAACCGTTCTCCCCACTATAAAAGTGATCATGGAATTTTTTGTTCCAATTAGCTTTCCAAGAGCGGTCCGAATTTGGGGGTAATGAAGAAAACCAAGAAAATGCGCCCAAATCAAAGACAAAGAAAACAATCGAACAGCGCAAAAATTCTTCAAACTAGCGTCACCAAGTTGAGCAACATATTGGCTAATGTGTTCCCAAGTTGATCTACTATCATCACCGCTAAATTTAACAAAATCAGAAACACGCCAACCTGTAGGATAAGGAACCAAATCAAAAGCATCAGGATATGGTCGTTGATACAAACGGTTCCTACTAGGACTTAAACCTAGTTGCCCAAGCTTAGTCTTAAGCAAAGTAGCCAGATCCGCCTTCATCTTAGCGAGATCGGCTCCATAGTTACCACTAGTCGATGTTTGGGCATTAGTGGCTAAATGATGTGTCGCTGGATCAGTAGTGCTCATCATCTGTGTAGCATAATGGGGATTACTTTTAATTAAGTAATCCCAAACATCCTGTGGTAAGGGTGGTGGAAAAGGTGGTTCGCCGTATGATTTAGTGGTATACGACGGTACAAAATTTGCCAACTCATCTGTTCGGCCAGTGGCAGCCGAATTTGGAATTGGTGCAAGTGATGGTGTGGTGGCCGAGCCAATCACCAGGGAACCGGTTTGATCGGTCTGCTGGACCGGTCCAACCGCTGTGGTCGCTGAAGCGCCGGTCTGACCGGCCGATGCAGCCAGTCTGACCGGTTCGGCCCTAGGTGGCCGAACTGTGCCTGGCGGTGGTAATTGCCCAGTGAAATAATTTGGTGGCATACCATATACTACTTCAGTTGTAGATGCAGGTGCTACCGAAGTATTTAGGGTAAGATCTTCAGTGGAATAGGTATGATCTACAGCTTTACCCTTGTCGATCTTATCCATACGATCACTAAGGTCAAACAACATATTTTGGGTAACCTTTTGTGAATTCTCAAGCTTCTTCCCAAATTCAGTTAAGAATAGATTGAACATACTTTGGGGAATAGTGCTTACATCAGGTGTAGAGGAAGTAGATTGGAACGATGGCATGGAGAATTCAGCCTTCTCGACCACCTCGTTCCTTGTTCTCCCGTAGCACGAGAGCAAGTTCTTCCTGGCTTCCTCTTTGTTTTGTTTGAGTTGTGCCTCAAACGCTTGACGGTCCTCCTCAGGTATGTCATCGTACTTGACGTCCTCCTCAGGTACTTGTTTTCCATCCCCGGCCTCAATCACAAATCAGCTCCTCCAACTTCAAAAATACTACTGGCATTTGGATGGGCTCTCAAATGGAAAAGGTGGCAGAACAAGTCAAAATGGGGTTCGATACCCAGAAATGCTTTGCAAAAGTGGACAAAAATTGAGAGATGAAGAATTGAATTGGGAGTCAAGTGGTGGAGCTAGATACCCCAATGAAAAAGCAAACCCCTCAGAAAATCGCACACACTAGGATGGCAAGGCCGCATTCGACAAAGGAGGTAAAATGAACAATCTCCTTGGTTTTCTCATACGACCTATCATGCCCCTCGTGACCGCCATTGGATGATTGCTCGGGATTGAAGAAGACGCTCATCAACATATGAGGTGATGTCGGATTTGGAGCACTTACTTTTCGTCCACCCGTTGTCCATTGTTGGCTCCGCCACCTTGGTCACCTTCCCCTTCCCCTTCTTTGGTTGTTTTTCACGCGCCATCCGAATGTCACGAGCCGCTTCGTGCATACACTCTCGGGGGCTACCGGATTGGCGTTTTGGAAGAACGGATCGAGCAAAGAGATTTGTGGATTCGCTTGGGTGAAGGGAGTTGAGGAAGAACAGATGTGGAATGAGGCGGATGCAACGTGTGCGAGTAGTACGGAAGGGTAAAAACCCTAATCTCTTACGCATGGTTAAATAAGCCGACGGATGGCAATTTGGTAAATATCTAGAAGTTCAAGAGACACTTTCGATTAATACAGGGATTTATTGTTGAGCGGTATCTCGGGGGTTTTTTGAGAATGTTATTTGTTTAACCATTTTTTCAGGGATTATATTCCAAAAAAATGGTTTTTGAATTTCAGAATCAATTTACCCGGATATACCATCAAAATAAATTCCTGAACTTTTGCACATTCCATGCCATGATTCTGTGGATCCTTTATTCCAAAGTAACCATTGGGATTTAGATTCAAGGCTTGGGGGCTACGGATATGTGGCACAAATGGCTTATTTTTCAAATCGATTTGAAATGCAAGTAACAATTTGGAAGATTTGAAGACTAATTTGACTCTCAGCCTGATTCTTCGATTCAACCTATAAGGCTCGGGGCCTACTCCATACGGAGCTCGAGTTCATCGCGCACCATATAAAAGATGACGATTTGGGGCTTGAGCACCTCATAGCCTCGATGCAGCCAAGAAAGTACTCGGAAGACTACTCGAAACGCTTGGAGGACTACTCGGTGCACTCGAAACACTCGAAGACGCCTTCAGAAGTACTCGACGCCTGCAGTACTCGACTACGAAGAGCTCGGGGGCTTGTCAGACCCGGGGCAGCAGGACTGCTTACAAGCGTAGAATATTCTAGAATAAGGTATAGCACATGGCATGTACCTTATCCTCTTGTAACTACCCATACAGGCGTAGAACTAGTCGCAATATAAGGAAACTACTCGACCGGGCTCGAGTAGGACTCCTGGAGTTGTATTCAGCTAGGATTTCCATGTAACCCTGTCCCCCAGACTATATAAGGGCGGGCAGGGACCCCTCCAAAATATAACCCTCACACAATCATCTAAGGCAATACAATCCAACACACAGGACATAGGGTATTACGCTCTCGGCGGTCCGAACCTGTCTAAAGTTTAGTGTTCCTTGAACCTTCGAGTTCAGATCTCAGCGATCCCCTGCCTACAACCTACCACCTCGGGGGTATCCGTTAAACACTGACACATTAGCCAATCCGAAAGACATGACTAGGTACTCAAATAAACCATAACAAGTGGAGAAAGCAGTCTTTGGAAGATCCTGAGATCTGATCTTTATATGATGATAACCAAATCGAAGGTCTATTTTGGAGAATACCTTAGCTCCAGCTAACTGATCAAAGAGAATGTCAATGCGAGGCAAGGGGTATTTATTCTTGATGGTGGCAGCATTTAGAGACCGGTAGTCAACACACAACCTCAAACTTTGATCTTTCTTTTTCACAAACAAAACTGGGCATCCCCAAGGTGATGAGCTTGGATGAATGAAACCCTTATTTAGCAGGTCTTGTAATTGAACCTTTAGCTCTGCCAGCTCATTTGGTGGCATCCGATATGGCCTTCTAGAGATAGGTGTTGTACTAGGTTGGAGTTCAATAACAAACATAATATCCCGATCCGTGGCGATCCCGTAAATCCTCAGGAAAGACATCTGAATATTCACATACTACTGGTATCCCCTCTAAGCTTCTACCCTCTAACTTATTTATGGTCAGGTTCAATTTCCTATGCTTGGTTAGAGGTAACGCCATAGAACCATGTGTAGGGGAATTCATATGGACAGCATGTGCCCGAGCATCCAACACGACTCCATGTGTCTTCATCCAACTCATACCAAGTATGATATCGATCCCTTGATGTGGAAGAATGACGAGGTTGGTCGGGAAGATTTTCTCGACTAAACTGATTGGTACCCATCTTGACATTTGGTTTGTGATTATTTGACCACCTGGTGAACGAATTTTATATGAACTTTCTATGCAATCAATTTCCAATCTGTGACTATCTGCACAAGCCTTACTGAGGAATTTATGCGAGACACTAGAATCGAATAATACAACAACTGGATGACCATTGAGGGAGAATGTACCCGCCATCACTTGTCCCCCTTCTGGCGCGTCCTCAAAAGTAGTGTATTTCACACGACCATTCTTAAAGTGAGACACTTTCTTCTTCTTATTTTTATTGATATAGCCTTTTCTTTGCTTAGGTGGATTGTAACAGATATCCTTCAGGTGATGGCAACCCTCAGCTAGGGGATGTGTTCACTGACCAGGTTGGGAGTGAAAAACACGCTGCAATGTTCTCCTTTGCTCCAACTGTTGAGGAGCAAAAGGTTCAAGCATCCACTGTTGTAGCTGGTTGTACAACATTCTGAGAGGATCCAATAGGTGGTTCCTTCCTCTTCTTCTCTTCGAAGTACTTCAGCATTGCATCTTCCTGAATAATAGCCTTGCTGACCAACTCACTGTAGTTGGTGAATTTTCTCACCGCTAGACGTACCTATGAGTAACTCGGGATTTAACCCTCTCTTGAAACAATCTTGCTTCTTTTCGTCTGTATCTACGTGATGTACAGCATATTGTGCGAGATGATTGAAAATGTTGGCATATTCCATCACGCACATGCCCTCTTGCTTTAGATTCGAAACTCTCCTATTTTCACCACTATGAAACCTTCCGGGATGTAATGTCCTCTAAAGATCTCCCCTGAATTCAGACCATGGAATCTGTCTCTCTGCTTTGGCTGCATAGCTAGATGATTTGCCCACCATGCTCCTACAGGACCTTGCAACTGTTGAGTTGCAAACTGAGTCTTCGAGTATCGGTGCATGGGATAAGACACAATTTCTGCTCAATGGTGCGCAGCCAATGCTCTGCATCCAATGGGTCTTCTACTGTTCAAAACACCGGTGGCTGAGTTTCCAAAAAGTCTATATTTGGATCATGATGACCACGCAATAAGGTATTTTGCACCAACAGATGGAGTAGACGAGTATGCTCGGCGATGGTATCAACCAATGTAGGTGGATTTTGTTACCCCGAGCCACTAGGATCATCACTGGTTTGTTCCGTCTGCAAGATAGCCAATTTCTCATCAGCCATCAACTATTCTAAAGTTCAATCAAAGAATGGTAACCACTCAAATGAATGCATAAAATACATGTGAATCATATGTAGATCAGCCCCAATTCTGGTAGAATTCATGAAATAGATCAGAACTTATTTCCATCCAATTATCTTCCATTTTAGGTAACCAAGAGGAGTGAAAATGAAGATTAACCGATAGCAAACAGATTCTAAAAATAGGTTTAAAGTGATAGTATTTCCGGGGTGCAGCTAGGAAAAACGCAAAATACCTAATGCAAAAAGATGACATGATGCATGCACGTCCTATTCGTCCTCTCCAATGTTTGCCGACAAATATGTGGCAGTATACGTGGACATGCTATGGCAACATACGCTCTCAATTATATATTCGATTTCTACAGGTATAATTTCTACAAAAACGTGGTTAGTATACCTGCAGCAAAAATCACAATTTATATATTCACGCTGGACCCTTCGTGCCAGCACACTCGAACGGCCCCCACGTGTCCTACGCCACATGGGTAACGCATATGCAGTTGCCCACATATTCACACATACATCACCATCTACTATAGAGATGGCGCCCATGCGTTCAATGCTACATGGACAGCGCTTCATACATTACCGAGGCAACGTATTCACTTCCCGTACAAATTGTCTTACGGGACACCCAAGGGTAAACGTGTCCCAAGGTACACGGTCATGGCCAATCGCAAGACAGATTTACATTCCGTAACATTGCCTTATGAGATGGCCATGCTTAAAATCACACGACGAGAAATCCGCGGTCCATATCAGGCGGCAGATAACGACAGACTCACTGGAATTGAGCCTTATCACCTCCTCGTATGCTCATCATACGAGACCCGCACACGTATGAAACATGTGGGCTATTTTAAATGGGACTACTAAGAATGCTTACCTTAGCGTAGGTGCGTTGTTACGAATATTAAATGTTGGTTGTGCAAGAAAGTAAGTTTTTACATGAATGTAATGTGCTGAAAAGTTAGTTGATATTATAGATAGCCACCTGACTTAACATAAACTATATATAGGGCTTACGAGCTAATCTCGCCTAATCACTTAAGCGTAAAGAAGCGTATTTTTCTAAAACTCATTTTTAGTTTTAAAATATAAAATAATCATGCAAGTACCATCCCTGGTGCATTTCGACTCTGATACCAGCTATGACAAAACCGCCAAGTTAAACCGTCTTAATTAAAGCGTAATGTTCTGTCACAGAGCTCGAGGTCAACATGGTGGGGACGTAGTGGAGACGCGGTAGGCGAGATTTTTGCCGGCCACACGGCATGTGCGAGCTCCGTGAAGCGACGTGACATCGGATTCACGTGGTGGAGGAGGTTCCAGAGAGATACCAAGGCAGTGGAGAGGAGAGTGGCTGGACGTTGAGGGTGGAGCTGTCAGGCGGGGCCCAGAGAGAGAGGAAATGGGGTGGCCGGTTGGGCCTGCTGGGCTGCATGGTGGCTGTTGGGCCGAAAAAGAAGAAAAAAGGAGGAAAAGCAAAGAAAATGAGAGAGAGCTGGGCTTTTTGGAGAGGTTTCGGCCCAAGGAATATTTGTAGGGTTTGGAATTAACTTGAAAGGTATCGAAGATTCAAATGTAAATGAGATTCAAATTCGAACACAAGTTCAACTCCAAAAAGATCCAAATGCAACTATGGTGATATTTTATGCAATTTTCAAAATTCAGAAATCGGGTAAGGCTAGTGGTTAGTGGTTAGCTCTAACTATCAAATTTATTTTGATTTGTTGCAAATTTGAAAAGATTTAATTTTTATTGAATTTTAATTGAGAGCAAAACAGAGGGTGTCGCAAGTCTAACTTCCAGTGCTGCATGCACCTAAATGTGTTGATGTTATTTCAGTGACTATTGTCGAAGATCCATATCAAGCATTGAAATTCTTGGATGCAGTATGGGAATTTTTATTTTTACTAAAATCTACACGCTTATTTGAGTTAATGTATTTGTTTCTGTATGTATTGACATGTTCCTTTGTGATGACATATGGACATAGGAACATGATGCGAAATTGATTTTGGCTAACTATTGTATGTCAGATATGATTGGATTTGATATACTGATGAAAGTGAAGGCAAGTCCTTTCTATATAAAATTCTTTTTTTTTCCTCGAAAATGCAAGAGAGTTGCTTTCATTTTATTAAGAAGAGACGGAGGGTCAGGGTACAATGTAGGAACACCTCCTGTTATAACAGAGCAAGAATACACAGGCCCAAACAAACTGAGTTTAGGGCCCACGACAGAACAAGTTTTTGTTGGGAACCAAGCCCACTTTACAAAAAGAAGGCCCATCTAGGTAATATAAAGAGGATGAGCTGAGAATAACAAAAATAAAAAATATCTATACCTATATAATAATAAAGAGAAAATTTTCCGCTCACCTTTTTTTTTTTTTTCTTTTGCCTGCCATCCTGCCTCCCGTGTGCGTGTAGGATTCATTACCGCTATATGGGCCTTGATTGTGCTTGTTATTAGTCTCCCGTACGTCAAGAGCACGGAAGGACGTAGAGACCGATCTGAAATCCAGCGTCCTATAAACAGCCGACTCCGCACACAAATTATCTTACGGCAGCGACGGGAGGCGTCGAGTCGTGAGCTTGGGCTGCGACGGCGAGATGAGAGTCACGAACTCGGGCCACGAGCTCGCGACGACGAGGCGCCGTGGAGACGTGTAGGCGGTGTAGCCATCAACGCGGGAGGCGCCGAGTTGCGGGCGCCGGGCCTTCCGTGGCTCCTCCCTGCGACATGCAGGCTTCACCGTGGCTTTTTCCGAGGCGAGCTTGGACGGCTCGCGACATGGTCTGTGTCGGGCTCAGCGAAGAGCCCGGCCAGGCGGCGACGATGCTGGGAGCCTGGGAGAGTAGGCACGGTTGGGGCTGGCAGCAAGACGGGGCGACAGCGGCGGCAACTACCAGAGGACCTCGGACAGGCAGCGGTGAAGGTTTTCTTGTAGGCAGGACCATCTATTGTTCCGGGTGCCGGCCATCCTCGCTGTTCGTGTGCCCGCATCCGGACACAGGCGTGCATCCATAGGGGCAGGTGGTGTACTCGGAAACTACTAGAGGAAGCCGAGGGATCACCGGTGCGCGGTGCTTGCGGCTGCTCGCGACGTCCGGTCTTCACGAGCAGGCGAAGGAGACGGAAAGAGGAGGGAGAATACGGAGAGACTACATCGATGACCTGCTGTTCGGTCTCTGCCGATTCGCCACTTTTCACTGGACCCGCTGGGCACAACGACATGCATTAGCGGTGGGATTTGAGTAAATACTAAAGTTACGATATTTACGAGTAAATACTATTGTGCGCCTTACAAAAGAAGAAAAACTCTATCATGGTTGTATTTTAATTCGATATAGAATTGATAGAACAATGTGTTATTAGGGATGTCATAGTTATCATAAGATAAAGTATAGCTTAAATTCGTTACCCATTAATGTGCGCATCTGTGATTGCAACAGAAATCACAACAACAAAAGTAGCACCTCTAAAACTTAACATGTGTAAATGACCTGTCAAGCAAGCTAGAGCAAATATATCAAGCATTTGGTAATATTTTTCCCCGTTGCAACGCCTTTATTTACTTAGTAATAATAAGTGGACACATGACATGTAGGTACTAGTTTACTTACACCCCAGCAGAATACCTTCTTGTGGCCTGTGGGTCACTATTGTTGTGACCCAAGCAGAGTAATCACTATTGTTACGTCGTGATTGTTGTGACCCAAGCAGAGTAATCACTAATGTTACGTTGTGTGTCCGAGTATTGGATTAGCACCAGCACCTAATACATGCATGCATCATCCTGTTTATACAATCAAAATTCCAACAGCCAGGAAAGTCTCCAAGTTTATTACAACGCATCGATGGACAAGAAACATTATTCTTCTTTATTAAGTTTGAACAATATATATATATATATATATAATATATATATATATATATATATATATATATATATATATATATATATATATACACATGAAAGCCGCTCAAGACCGACAGAAGAGCTATGCGGATAAACGTAGGAGACCTATTAAGTTTAATGTTGGTGACTTCGTTTACTTAAAGGTGTCACCAATGAAACGGGTACAATGTTTTGGAGTGAAGAGAAAGTTAGCACCTAGGTTCGTAGGTCCCTACAAGATTATTGCCACTAAGGGAGAAGTAGCGTATCAGTTGCAGTTACCACAGGAGATAGGGAGAATTTTCGATGAGCGGTCGGGAACTCGAGCTTTGAATGGAAATTCGAAAATCAAATTTAAAATTTTCGAGTTACTATTCACAGCACTATTCAAATTCACGTGTTACTATTCAAATTCACGATACTATTCAAAATAACAGCACTATTTAAAATCTGAATTTAAATAGTTTAAGGGCACTTCTCCTTGAGTGGGTATGCTTTTACTATGCGGTGCACTTCTGAAGTATGGTGGGTGACAAATTCAATTCACTTTTAATTAGCAAAAGTAATTCTTGCTACTATTCAAGGCACTATGGCGAAAGTATGCGTGAATATTTACGAGTGTGCGTCTGCGGGAATATATATGCGTCTTGGATTAATTCTCGGGATCTTCGCGAGGTTGGCGAGACCGATCTATTTCAGCCCGCGCGTGCGACTATGCTTGTGTTGATCCTACTCGGTACTCACCGTATGCGTCACTAGCCTGCCTCGTAACCAGGCCTAGCCGGTCCTCTCCCACACTATCCCTGCTACGGACATACGGGTCTCGGGCTATATCGTCGTCTCCCCGGGCGGTTCCACCCGAAGGAAACACTTCTCTGCGGCAACAAAGTGTTCTCTTCAAACGCCACTACCGGGGCTAACACGAGAACAACACACACAGAGGTTTCTCCTATAGGATCCCTAGCATAGAGACATCTACCCATACGAACAAGCTTTTAAAGGACAGCAGGGATTAAACACAGAAAGGCTCAATCCATATTAACAGCAAGCACATACGGCTTTCCCTTTCGGGAAACCCCAAGCACTTAGCACAAACCTTAATTACCTTACAAGCGTAGGAAGTTCACTGGTCCTTCCTTATTCTTTACAGTACCGGTGGAGTAATACAATGGAAGTGGAAAAGGTTATTCTAAAACTAATCTTGGTGGTAGATGATATATATATATATATATATATATATATATATATATATATATATATATATATATATATATATATATATATATATATATATATATCTATCTATATATCTCTCTCTCGTGGACAGGCATGTCCTTCAGTCTTCACTTGAGATACTTGTTGAACCAGTCGAGCATGTAAGCAAGAGCCTGTTCAGCGGTTCGTACGGCGAACGGGTCGCTGGTATTATATCGGCAAGCAAATCCATGCTCGGTTCCTGGAAAGATCTTGGCGAAGTAGGGAATCTGCGACAAGCCAATAAGAATAATGTCATTACTGGAATCAGTAGATGCAATCGTCGGTATAATATTCAGTCCCACTGATGTCAGTATGTAGGAACTCACATCGTTTCTTTGGCGCAATACACGCACAAACTGGTACACTTGTTTCGCTGGTGTGCTCTGATCGTGCTCAGCTCCAAGGATCTCAATTGGGCGTTTCACCTCTGAGTTTTCCATGAATTCAGTTTGGCATAAAAGAAAAAAAAATCAATTATGCATACTGCAAGGTCGCAAACACAGAAACACACCTTTCATATCATCAACAGCCATGAAGGCAGGATGAGCCATGCTAACTGCTTTAACAGAATCTGTTTTCCCCACTTCTGTGCCAAATTTTCCTGCCGGTTAAGGAATAAGATAAAAATTAGCATGTTTTTATTTATGTCCCGCTTGAAGGGGTGAAGAACCATTTCCATCAGAATCTGAATTCCTTGCCGGGATAAACTCATATGGATTTTACTCACCACCCCAGCAATAACCTCCAACCCCAACGGATTTGCCTTCCTTTCTCAAGGAAGCAAAAGAGTGGCTGGGCATCTTTGGCAGCTTTAACCTATATAAGATCCATGGGGATGGAGCTCAATCAATTATTGGCATCTTTGGAAGCTGAAGGTTGATGAAAGGGACATGAAATTGGTTTTTGACAAGTTCATGGAACAGACCGGCGAGTGATGCGGCAGCCATTCTGAAAGGTTTTTACTCGTGTCGAAATAATCTCCATTGAAGAAATCAGGCACCACGACGCCGTACCCAGCCTCACCAACTTTATCAGCTATCTTTCTGCAATATACGGATCTTTCTGGATAATTTCCTTACATAGTAAAACTCCACAAAGATTGTGCAGTTTATGGCGTATAGAGGTCTATAGTTTGTTGTATTGTCTTTTATTACATTGTACAGAAGCACAGGGCATGGTTAATCTATATGAAAAAGCATTGAAACATTACGCTAGATGTAAAGCCTTCTCCAAAAAGTTTGCCACATTCTACTTGACAAATATTGTGATTTGCCAACTCCCAGAACTATTTGCCAAGTACAAAAACAGTTCCTCAACAATAGTTTGCTATTCGGACTTGGCAAAATGAAAAAAAAAAGGCAATAGGCAGCATGCAAGCGGGGAGAAGACTTTATTTTCATAGTCGAAGACGCAACAATGCAAGCAGGGAGAGGATTTGCCAAGCCCTTTGCCAAGTTGCCAAATATACGCGGTGAGGGAGGATTTTTGCCAAGTTGCCATATTTTGCCAAATCGTTTGCCAAACTGTTGGAGGGGTGTTTTAAGTATTTTTGCCAAAACTTAAGGATGCCAACTTTATTTGCCAAACTTTTGGAGATGCTCCCTGAGAAGGGGGGTTGTTTTGTTGAGAGGGGCTGCCGCCCCGGGCTCCAGATTCCAAGGCTCCACCCCCAGTTACACGTAGAGTATAGGGATTAGGCATTTAGGCAGTCACGTACGAGTACATCTGGGTTTTGGCGTTTCACAGGTTTCGCAGACCGTGGGTTCTAGAATTCCTCGTTTTTTCTATTTTTCCGCTCACACGCCGCCAGAGTCCGCCATCGCGCGCGCCGTATATGGGCGATAACAAGCAAAATTGACGAACGTATATGGGATATAAAGCTCTTTGCAAAACCTTTACCTTACCTCCTTGAATTTTGACTTAGCCTGAGATTTCAGATGTGTTGGGAAACGATCAGGATGAGACTCTACGACCATTCTTCTATACGCAGCCTTCACCTCGGAAGGGGACGACCAGGAGTAGGGAGGGAAGCCTAGGAGCTCCAAGGCCTCACGGCTCCTCATCGTGCCGCGTCGACGCCGTCTCCTGCCGCGCCGACCCCTTCTCCTGCACGGGGCCGGCCTCGCCACTGGTGCTCGCGCGGGGCCAGGCAGCCGCCGGGTGGGGCAGGCGTGCAGGGGCAGGGCGCCGGGAGGGCGCGCCGCGGCCTGGCGAGCTGGGGCAAGGCGGGCTGCGAGCAGAGTGTCGTGAGCGGGGTGATGATCAGAACAGTTGTCACGTGTGACCCGATGTGGCATGCACGTGTCGTGTGTGTTAGGTCCATCTTACAAAGTTAAATTGAATCAATTCACCGTGACTCACGGATATAAAAGTCTTGATCTCTTTGTTACATCGTAGTAAAGAATTGGAATGAGAATGGAACGATAATATAGGAGATATGATTATGATATTTTTGAGCTTTCCAGCAAAAAATAAACTCCAGAGCCAAAAGTCATGCACACTAGGAGTTGGCTAAGTATATACCATTAGTCGCGTAAGTCTCGCTGAGTATTAGTATACTCAGGGTTTGTTGTTGACCTTGTTTCAGGTTTAGCTGTTGCTGGTTGGAGCTAACCAGAATTTACATCGGTGGGCTCGATGTGACGTCCTCACGTTTTCATAGTTATCGTGGTTTTTAAATTGAACTTCTGTTTAAACTTCCGCTGCATGCTTAACTCTGTGTTGTAATTTAAATTTGAGAACTTCTGTCTGCTTGAAATCATCTGTGCTCGTCTTCGTGAGAGACTTTTAGTGTATGTTTGGATCCATGTTTACCGTGGTTGAATCGGGCTTGAATCCGGCTTGACAGACTGCCGGGTTATACCGTTTTAAGTGCATATGTACCGGATTAAGATTAAAATGAGGATCAGTGCACTTAAGCCGGTATCATTTGGGACGGTTCTGCCACAATATTCTTCGTCACGCAGAGAGAACAATCCAGCTCACTTGTGCGGGCTCCACTGCTGTAGCGAAGCATTGATATTTTTTCTTCAGTCCAACCTTATCTATTCTCTAGCCGTCACGCACACACTACGTATACTGACACACATAGCAGCAAGCGAGGAAGAGCTACCAGCGCACACGAGTACGTGACCTCCTCTCCGTATCAAAATATTCATACTTTTTGATCAAGACATTTAACTATTTATTTCATTCAAAAATTTTATACAAATATATAGAAACATAAATTATACTTAAAATATATATACAATTTATGATTTTTTAATAAGATGAGTTGTTAAACACAGTGACCAATAAAAAGTCAATGATGACAAATATTTTGATAGGATCGCACTACACAAGCAACAGTAAGCTAGGAAGCTGCCTCATCCAGCAAATAAAGCCATAACCATCAGGTCCATAGATGAAGACATGGTACCAACCAGGGAACATTAGAGGCAAGGGTTCAGCTGGAGATGCTGTCAACTAGAGTTGAGACTTAAGCCATGTTAGTTTTAGTCACCGAAGCATGGCATTTTATAATGACATAAAGCTCGGTATGACGTGATAAATTTTGGACCGAGGTTACATGAGGGTCAAGTTGTGCCTATGATCTTAGCACAATAGGTGGATCAGTGGATGGCACTGCATGGCATGGCACGACAACATATAACGTCTTAATTAAGGAGCTAAGTTGACAACACAAGTGATATTTTTAAGACTTTTTTCTCTTTTTCTTATTATCCTCTCCCTTTGCTACATGCTTGGTGGATACAGTACTAAAAAAATGATTTACCACGACCTTTTTAAACACCTACAAGGCAGGCAGGAATTTCAACTGCCTCGGTTAATACCAGGACATTAACCGAGGCGGTCATTTTCTATTAACCTAGGTGGTTACAAATAATCACCTCAAAAAATCGATTAACCGAGGCGGGCACCTTAAAATGCCTACCTCGGATAGTGTATGCCCATCTCGGGCCCCGACAGCCCATCTCGACCCGATAGCTCTCTTAGCATATATAAACAGGATAGTAGGGTTTTCTCACCCCTCCCTCTGCGCCCCTTCTCTCCCTCTCCCCACGCGCCCCTCCCTCTCCCTCCCGAGCACACCTCCGGCGCCCCTCTCCCTCTCCCCCCCAACCGCGACCCCTCTCCCTCCTCCCGATCCCGCCTCCCTTCTCCCTCCCGGGCACACCGTAACGTCCCGCCTCCCGAGGCCAGGCCGCTACGCTGGCAGCTTTCTAGGATATAGACTGCCCTCACAGACCAACACATGTCTTTTCTGCACACTTTGTCCTCACTCGTGCGCACCCGGGAAAGACTTCCCGGTCAGTCACCCATCCCTAAATTGCTCCAGGGCCAAGCACGCTTAACCTCGAGTTCTTCGAGACCGGCTTCCGGGAAAGAAGTTGTAACTTATTGGTATGAGTATCCTATTAATCCTATTAAGCCACAGGTCGGGATGTCACACACACCTCCGGCACGGGCGGGCGGCCTGGCGCGCGCGTGGCCGGGCGGCGCGGCGCGGCGGCGGCGGCGGGGCGGTCGGCGGCGGCGGCCGGCCAAGGAAGCACCCTCCTCTTCCTATGGCGGTGGCGCTTGCTCCCCTCTCTCGGCGCGGTCGAGGCGGGCCGGGCGGCGCGGATCCCGTGTTGGGAGCGGCGGCGGTGCGGATCCTACACCTCTTCATCATTTGGGCGCCGGATCCGGGGCGGCAGCCCTTCCTCACCTTCTCTCCCTCACAGATCCCGACGATGGCAATGACTCGGCTCGACTCGGTGGGCGGGAGCCCGATCTGGCGGTGGGGAGCCCGGATCCGTGTAGGGGCGACGCGGTGCTGCCTCCACTTCCTCCTCCGGCATGGCGGCGCGGGGCGAGAGAGCACGGATCCGTGTGGGCCCAGGCGGCGGCGGCGGCTCTTCCCCCCACGCCGAAGCGAGCGGCGCGGCGGCCCATGGATGGGCTCGGCGGGCCCATGAATGGGCTCGGCGAGCTTATCCACGGGTTTTTTTTTTGTTTTTCTTTTTTTTTACCAAGGCGGGCATCCAACCGCCTCGGAAAAGGTCACATTTACCGTGACCTTTGCTCGAGGCGATTCGCGTATGCCCGCCTCGGTAAGATTGTTATAGTAGTGATGTTCGGACAAATGATGTAGAGAAATCATATATAGTTGATAACGAGACATACCATATTCTAGTAGAAGATGTTACAAGAGGACCGAAACTTGGACTCGTGACAACGACAGTATGCTATGTGCGTGCTTGAGCCTAGCTAATAGAAACTTGTTGCACGAGAGGGACAAACGGTGCTGGCAGCCTGGCACGACAGGGCCCAAGTCCCACGTCTGCACGCTAGAGACCGTTTCGCGTCGCCCCGGGGCGGCTCGGGTGGACCGCCGCCACCTCCCTGCACCCGTCCCCTCCCCGTCCGTCCACCTCACCGCCGGACGTCCCGTGCGGGCGCGAGGGGCAGCGGCGCGGCCTCCATCCAGTCATCCTCCTCCCCGAGTTGCCCTCCCCAAACTCAAGGTCACCATGGCTGGGCAAGCTGCACGCACGGAGCGGGTCCCGTGGGTCGCCGGCGGCAGATCCGGCTCCTTCCGGCCGGATCCGGTGTCCCCGGCACGGCCCCTAGGTGGGGTACTGGGCGGGGCTCTGGCGAGCCCCGGTGTCTTGCCCGGCCGCTCCGCTCTGCTCCGCCCGGTGGAGCCGGGTCCGGCAGTCACCGAGGGCCAGATCCGGCCCCTTCCCGGCCGCAGCGCCGTGGGGGTGCGCGGTGGGGTTCTTGCGGCTCCGGTTTGCTCGGTCACCCCGCTCAGGTCCGTCAGTGGAGCCAGTCTGGCGGCACACTAGCGACCAAATCCCCCCCTTCCCCAAGCTGCTGGTGAACCTCTCCCGTTCCTGTGTTGGACGTCAGCGAGCCAGTACCTATGTCGCCGTTCAGTGCTACTGCGCCTCCTATGCTGGCAAAGTTGAGCTCACCTACTACGGCCGTGGTTGCGAGAGCATTGGGAGAAATCCTTGCCTGGCTTTGTGCCAGCCGGCAATGGCGACACTTGCACATTCATCAACGTGTCACTCAAACCCGGAGAAATTTTCAGCATGGATTCTTCATGGAGGTCTTCCTAATTGGCGCTTGGGAATTGTGGAAAGTCAGGAATGCAGTTATCTTTGATAATGCCCGTCCAACGGTTCATCTCTGGTCTGTGAAGTTCAGAGAGCAGATGCTTCTTCACCTCGTTCGTTTTAATGATGTAATTAAAGACTCAGTAGTTTCCTGGCTCTCTCTCTTGTAGCTCTTCTGTCTCTCCTCCCCTCTCTTTGTAAATATCCTCTCTAACCTCAACTAACTTTTAAATAGAAAATGAAGCACTGTGGAGAACTCCCCCACAGTTTTTCTTCAAAAAAAATGGCGACACTTGCAGTGCCGCATTCCTCGTTGGAGGCTTTGTCGCAGCGCTCCCCTACTTGTAGGTCTGACGGTGACGGGTGGGCGCGGGAAACTGCTAGGAAAAGCTAAAGTCCGGCATTGTGCTGGTCTTGTTGACATCGGTGACACCTACGCGTGCCACTCCCCTTCTTGGAGGCGATGTCGAATTTTTCCTCCCACCCAAGTGTTGTTGCTGACTGCTCCTCCGTGAAGCCGGTGCGCTTGCTCTCTTTTCCCTAGTGTTGGTTCTGGTGAAAGGATGATACAAGCTGTGGATTTCCATCGTGAGTCACGCGGGTGTTGTCCATTTGGCACCTCTGCTCCGTCGGCGCTCTTCTTGCTAGTGGTGCCATCAAATATTATGCCGGGAGGTGTTCCAACTTTTCCACCATCCCCCTGCGAGGTTTCCTCCCCTTGCATGGCGTTGGATGGCGGTACGTGGGAGCCCGGATGTGCTTTCAAAGGTGGCTCCATCAGCATCGAAGGGGAGATCGTCGTTTTCAGTGAGCCTTAGTTTGCGCCGCTCCCGCCGCCTTTAGTCCCCACTTCGTTGGCCTGACCCTCAGATGGAGGGTGACAGCGGAGTGGTGTAGCTACGAGGGGTGGTGTGGAGGTGCAATGGCTGCGGTGTATCCGGCGCCGGCGAGTATGTTGTTTGGTGGTGGCTCTCATTGACGTGTTGGTGGCCATCTTTCTAGCTGGTGTCCTACCTTTGTCTCTTGATCTGTAAAATTTGTCCCCCAGTTTACTCCCCCAGTTTGATCCGTGCAATTGTCTAGCAAGTATTGTTTGAGCAGGAATTTGGAGAAACTTAACTAAACTGAAGCGAAGGATTAGAAGAGAAATCAGTGCAGGGATCTGAAGAGAACACAACATTCACGAATAATTGAAATGAAGGTGATGTATATTCACGTATATGTGTGGGACTTACCTCAGCAGAGGCGCTTCGAAACCTGAAGATAGCAAATAAAATAAAAAAATGGGAGAAAATTTAAGTTTCCTGTCAAGACGCACGACCAAATGACTGATACGGGTAGAGCACGTAATATGGATGGATGGATGGATGCACGAACCGTAGATGTCCGAGGCGAGGATGATGGCGTGGCTGGAGCTGGCGGCACCGGTGACGTACGCTCTGAAGCCCCCGGGAGGTCGTTGACGACCTCACCAGCCTCGCCGCCACGCAGCGACAGGTCCGGCGGGTTGTCGAGGCACTGGGAGTGCTGATGAGTGGCCGCCGCGGAAGCGAGCACC
Organism: Hyparrhenia diplandra; assembly: GCA_015847255.1. Classification (NCBI taxonomy): domain Eukaryota; kingdom Viridiplantae; phylum Streptophyta; class Magnoliopsida; order Poales; family Poaceae; genus Hyparrhenia; species Hyparrhenia diplandra. Next base: position 30,413 of record JADLZK010005134.1, on the reverse strand, counting down.
GCGGCGGCGAGGCAGAGGAGCACCTGCGCGAAGCCCATGGCGTGCGGAAAGCCGGACACCGATCGAAGAGCTAGCTCCTCAATGTTCGCCGCGCTGCTGCTGCTCTTCGTGTGCTTATGAGGCTAGGTGGAGTATTGAACTGAAGATTATTAGTACATTTATATATTGCTAGCTCCTGCTGGGTCGTCGTCGTTACACTATTTTTCACATCGCCATCCTGAGTCGACCACTTAGTCGTACGTACGAATAAAAGAGCTTCCTGAGCTAGCCAAAACGAAAGGAGCTAGCTCTAGCTAGGTAGAGTGACGACGACGAAGCTATGGTTATTGGTAAAGTTCCTAGCACTACCGTGGCACGAAACACCCTGGACATGTTGGTACTGGATAGATCGCTTCTGGTGACGGTGTTTCTGTGTTCAGCAGAAACGTGGTCGTTTGCCACTGAACAAGTCGTGAGACGTGCCCCATCCTGCCACCCACTGTATATGCAGTCGGATGAAGTGGTTGGTAGTTCAAATGTAACGCGTCACTAGCTACGTAATATGTAGCCACGTTGCGACAAGGGTTTTTCACCCTGGGTGCGACACACCCGTCTGGTCCAAATCAAGCTCACGGTTGTCCATGGACACATGTGCACGAGGGATTAATTAGGGTTTATTAATCCCACCTCAATAATTGAATATGGGTTATACCAATATATGACCACTAGTTCATAAGACCATTGAATTGATCCTTTTACACGACGCGACGATGAAAGTGAGCAAGCCAGGTGTTGCTAGTTAAGATTTGGAAGCATAATTAACTAACAAGTTTATTCTGCAGTAACTTTTTTTCTAAAAATAGTTTCATACTATCCTCTACAAGCGTTTTACGCATAACAATCCATTCTTACATAGTTCAATAACCACCACTAAAGAAATAAAACCCACTGAACAAAAGCAATAAGTAACCACCGTGCACAAAACCTGTTAATAAACATCCATCCATGATCGACGATGATCTCTCTTCACGACTGTCACTTCCAACTGAAGACATGCTTGCTTTATCCTTCCCTGAACAACTTTTTTGTGTAGCATCGCCCAAAAAAGCTTGCCAAGTACGTGCCCCGAAGATTACCTGTATATATGAGTAATGTCTTGATCTATTAAAAACAGTATCATTTCTACACTATCATATTGCCCAATATATATAACGCACACTCGCCCCAACCCAAATTGGTGTGGCCTCGTACCAATTCCTTTTCAAAATATTATATTCAGTTAAGACTTAAGATTACTCCTTTTTAAAACCACGTGAAAACTTCAATCCTGAAAAACAATTTGAATTTTTACAGTGACTTGTTCACGGATACGTATCCAGAATCTGTCCTCCCTAGATCATAACACGGTAAAAAAAATTGAGGTCATGGATCCTAGACCGTGCGCGTCCATGCTTGCTCGTCGCTGCAACTAATGTTCCTTTTGGGGGCCGTGATCTGGTGACCCGGCGGCTATTGAGACATGGTGGCTGCTCTTCCATGGGAGTGATTTGTTGGTGAATGGTGACCCAGTGAATTCTACTATGATGGAATCACGAACATAGATAACAAGAGTAAATATGATGATATTATGTAAAATTTTTGTTGCACTTTGTATGTAATTATGTATATCTATGTATGTGTATGTAAATATATATATGAACTCTATGTATATATATATATATATATATATATATATATATATATATATATATATATATATATATATATATATATATATATATATATATATATATATATATATATATATATAAGTGGAGTTCATACTCAGCTTGAATTCGAATACAAAGTATAACTGAAATAAAAAAGAAATGAATGGAAAGGAAAACAGGGAAAAGGAAAAAAAAAAAAGACCTTTGGTCCCGGTTGGTATCCGAAGGGGGTGCCTGCCGCGCCGGGGCTGGCAGACCAAATGTCTCATTTTGTCCCGGGTTAGGCTCCGGCTTTTAGTCCTGGATTGGCGGTCCCGGTTGGAAAATCAGGACAACAAGGGTTTTCCAACCGGGACAAATCAACGATTCTGTACTAGTGTTATTTTAGGTCAATCTTTTTGATATAGGCGCGCATGGCGCGCCAACCTATCTAGTCTGGTTCTGTTTTTGAAACCGAGTGTGGCAAGCAGCCGTTAGAAAGCAAGCACTAGTGCAAATGTCTGTATTTCCAACCGTGCTAGTCTTAAGGGACCCCAATGGAAATGCCCATTTTTAGGGGGGTGGTTGCTTATGTTGATCGCTACCGGGAGCAGGGGTACTTCTAGTGGCAGTAATGTTGTGTAGCCCACCTTTGCAAACTAGGTGATACCCCGCAGCCGTTCTTTGCGGGATTTCTTAAACAAAATTTTAAGGTGAAATTTGAAAGTAGAAACACTAAAAGGTAATTGCATAGCAACATTCTTTTGCATGGATGCTATTAGTCACAGAAAAAAATGGTGGAAGATATAAATAGATGGTCCTAGTGGATGGTGATGTGGTGTCTGATATAGTGGGTTCTTATATGACATGGATAGCTTGTATGTTAAGAGAAATAGAGTTAATGACTTTAATAGATGTCATCTATACAGTATATATAGACCTGTTTTCGGTGCACTAGCGGAAGCAAATTCTGCTGACCGCCAGTGCTATATATATATATAGATCAGGTGCGCCACTAGAAATCGTTTTGTTAATATGGTACTAGCGCGAACAGGCAGCTGCGGCACGCCGGATTTCCCCCCTGAATAGCAAACACGAAAAGGAAACAGCGGCAAACAGTAAAAGTGAATGAAAAGTGATGAGGCCGTGATTTATTCGCATTTCACCGCGCGAAGTGTATGCGAGGCAAAACACGTGACGTGGTGTAATCATGGTCAAGCAACCAGGCCGGAGACGCCAAAATCATGTTGGCACACGTAGGACAGGACTGGGACACGTGGCAAGATATTCTTTTTTTTTCATTTGTGGGCCAGCAGCATATTTAGTAATATTCCGGTGAAACATCGTATCCGGGATAGTGACTTCAAACATACTTGTTGAGAGAAGTACCGTGAAACGGTGACACACTGACACTGACCCGGCCGGCTTTACATATCATTTAGCACTGGTACTTCTTGTGTTGCGTGCTTATCCTGGAGGTGTGTGCTGATTACTCTAGTTACCGGATAAATTAATTAATTACTGTGCAGGTTTGTCGCCAGATCTCATTAGATTCGATCATTCGAATGTACAAAACGAATCATTAACAACATGCCACGCGTTGAAACGTGAAATTTCCACATATTTGCAAAAATAACAAAAAAAAGAAGCTTTTCCCGTCCTAAAAACTGGAACAATCAACTTGTAATATAATTTTTTTTATTTTTTTTTTTAAAAGGAAGGGGTTCTCATTAAGTTTGGCACATGTGTACAGCCCCTTTTACAGAAAGACCCTGGAAACAAAAGAAAATAACAAACAAGGACACAAAGGGCCTAGTTGCTAAATCCTTCGTCTTCCGGTATTCGCCGGTCTCCACAACGCCACGCCGCAGACGCCGCACCGCCGACCGACAGCTTCACTCGCCGGAGTTGTTGAGGAAGCCCAAAGCATGGAAGAAGCCGCAACAGCCAACAACCCCCACCACTGAGTCGCATCTGAAACGTTGAAAGAGCATCGGCAGCTTCCCCTCCATCTCCGGCGGGAAGCACATCCGCCACCGCAAGCGCACAGCCAGCAGCCGGATGAAATCCGCCCCGACGACCATAACGTCGCCGGTCGGAACAAAGTCCCGCGGTCACCATCGACGGCAACCCGGGAAAAACAGGGGAGGAGAAGCCCATCCCAATCGCAGCAGAAGAAGAGCTCGCATACCTGAGCATGGCAGCACCGGAGAAACTCCGGCACCCGCCGCCACTTGCATAGGAGCTCTTGTTATTCGAAGGCGCCGCCACCGTGTCCACCACGCCGACGACCCGCAGACCAACTCGCCGCAAAGGAGCAGCAGCCCCCCGGCAAACCCTAGCGCCACCACCGGCGGGTGGTGACCTAACCCTAGACCTAAGCAAGCTAAAACCTAACCTATCTACATCCGCGCGGCGATTCCGCGGCCAACCTTCCCTTCCCGTGCCATGGCGGCGATCAAAAAGGGGGCCGGCCAGCGAAATCGCCGCCGGGAGACGGCGTCGCCTTTGAGTCGCCTTTTTCGCCTCTCTGCACTGTAGAGGGGGAAAAGAAGAGTCGAGTCGCACACCTATACTTCCTTAACTTGTAATATAATAATATGCTTACTGATGAGACGTAGATGGTGCGTGGCTGCTCCAGGGAAGAACGCGACAGCACGACGGCGACCCGGTCACCCGGCGCTTGGAGTCACGGTGGCGTACTGGCTTGCCTCCTATGTCCTAACCCTGGTTAGGGACCTGCATGACCACGGACTGAGGCCAGGAGCTCATCAGGAGAACCCGTCGGAAAGCAGGCAACGAAAGTAGTCAAAATCAAGCAGATACGGAAGTGCACTTGGTCTTGGGCCTGTGGGCCGGGTTTTAGCAGTTGTTGCTTGTTTGACCATGGGCTTGTCTGGCTCGCGCGTTTTCTTTTCATTTGTGGGCTGTTTTGTCCTCATTTTTGGGCTTTTAGTTTGTTTTCCAGCCATTTGTTAGTTTTGCTCTTTCCTTTTATGTATCTTTTCATTAAACAAATTCACTCTCGACTGGACCTGAGCATTTTCAATCGGGCCCGGTGGATTTTGGCCCGCCCAAGACACTGGTTTGGACAGAGCAAATGAAGCCTCCAAATTTTTTTCTTGGCCCGAGCCCAGCATCAACTATTTAAACAAATTATTTTCCCATTAAAAAAGAATGGGAAGCCCGACCCGACCTGCACCCTCTTCTCGACCTGCGCCCGGCCCCGACCTGCACCCTCTTCCCTACCTGCGCCCGGCCCGATCCTAACCCAAAAAAGGGGCCCGTTGCCGCCCGTGGGACGGGCATGCTCGATCACCCTCCCCATGCAGGTCAACGCGCCTAGCCATATTCTTGAAAAACGTGCAAAGTATTCAATCCAAAGGAAAAAAAACATGTCGTTTCCAACCAGTGTCCAAATCAAATTTTGATTGCACGATCACATGTGATCCACATGATGACATCGTCGAAACAAGACCAAATGTGAACATATTTAGATAATTTTTTTTTGTGGAACATTTTTTCCGAAAGAGGAACAGTTTACTATGAAGCTGGAACAATTTTTCTAGGTTTACAAAAAAATGTTCCAACATTTAAAAAAATGTTCCAGAAAAATTTCATCCGAATATGGTCAAATGTGGTTTTATTTCGAAGATCTCACAGTAAGAAACAGAATGTGCAATCAAAATTTAATTTGGATTTAAAATTATGAATTTAATGTTTGTAACCACCACGGTGGTGGGTTTTTTTTTTTTTTTTTTTGCTAACGGGCCTTATTAGGACACAAATCACAGTAGGAGGGGCTGTGCGGCCTGGCGGAGTGTGGGGGGGGTTGTTGTGATTGGTAATTCACCGAGTAGGCGGTGTGGACGATTGGCGCAGGATGCACCGGGACCTCCTATGCATCAGTGCACCGACCAAAAGCACATGGTACGGCCTGCATCTAAGTCCAGTACAGCTTTATAAAGCTTGGTGTGATTAAAAGGGATAAAATAATAATTTTTAAATCAGATATCTAAATTAAATGAAGTTTTTACCCTTGTGATTCCTATAGTGAGATTTTTAAAATAAGATCACACTTGCCTATGTTTTTATTAAAAAAATGTTGGAACAACTTTTTCACGTGCTTGCAACAATTGTTGCACCTGTCTAATAAGATTGTTCCATGTTCAGATAAAAGTATTCAAGTGTGGTCATATTTTGAAGATCTCATCACAACAATCACAACAGTGCATTCGCAATTTAATTTGGATGCCTAGTTTGAAATTTATGGGGGGTTTGCGTCTAATTTCACTACTAGAAAAGTGGCCTCTAGAACAAGTTTGGAAGCCCCCTCTGCTCCAAGGAATCGAACTGACACCAAGCATGCGATTCTAGAGTGGGGCACAGGGGAGGAGGGGAGAGCAGTGCAACCGATTCTGAATCGGTTCTGGAGGTCCTCACCAGAACCGGTTCTGGTAGGGGCGCACTAGCACCGGTTATAGGGAGCAACCAGTTCTAGTAGCCATCAGCAAAACCGATTTTTTGGCACCACAACAAAAATAATCAATTCGCTGCAGCCACCCCGCCCCCACCCCTCTCCAACTGGTTTCCACCTCATCTTCAACACCCGTGAAATGTGAAATATGACTTGTCCCTAAGATTCGAACATGTGAGTTCCTGGTTCTCGCAAGCCTCCCTTAACCACCACACCACACTGTTATTTGTGACTAGAATATGGTGTCGGGTATCGACATTAGGGATACCCGACAATAAGGATTAAGATATCTGAAGCCCCGAACAGGCCGATGGTTTAAAGTGTGATTTTCACCTTGGCCGAGCCCCGAAGGGTCGGATCCTGCCTTTCCATCTCGCCCGACCCCCGAAGGCTCGGGCTCGCTCACCCCACCTCGCTCGACCACTGAGGCAAGGGGTCGGACTTGCCCGACCCCCGAAGAAGAACCTCCGCATCGCCCAACCCTAAGAGCTAGTGGTCGGACTCACCCGACCCTGTACTAGGAACTCCGCCTTGCCCGACCCCGAGGGCCAGGGGTTGGACTCGCCCGACCCCTATGAAAGGACTGTGAGACTCTAAGAGGGGGGGTGAATTAGGTGTTCTAAAAATTCTAAGGCTCCAAGCACATATAAAAATCTATTCCAATTTCTATCTAAATGTGCACTAGATTTTTCTATGTGTTGCTATCTCTACCGCAACAAAGTTTTGCACTCTAGGTTCCAATCCTATAAACTACACAAGGTAATCTAGGAAAGGTAAATGCGGAATGTAGGCGCAAGGTAAATGCGGAAGTAAATGAGGTAGAGAATGCAAACTCCCGTGACGACAAGGCGATTTTTACCGAGGTATCGGAAAGCGATAACGCTTTCCACTAATCCTCATTGTTGGAGCTCCTCTCAAAGGGAATGACCGCGCGAGGGCATAAACTCCCCGGTCGAGTAACTCCGTCAATAGCCGACGGGCCTTCCCCACACGCTTTTGGCAACCGCTTTTCTATTCGGTAGAGCTTTTGGCAACTCGCCATGGGCCTCTCCTCCCACTCACAACTCGAGGCGGCCTCTCCACAAACTCGGTTGGAGGCCCTCGCAAGACTTTCTTACCGCCTACTCACTCTTCTTGGTGCGCGCAAGCACCGATAAAAAGGAGGTGTGCAAACCTTGTCTAACTGTAGGCTAATCCCTAAAGCAATGTGCTAAGAGGCCTAAACTAGCACTATCAAGACCTAAGCCTTATGGTAATTGCCTAAATCTTCTCTTGAGCACTTTGGTGGCTGTTGACACCTGTTATAGCATAATATTACTAGTCAACTAAACATGAAATAAGGGCATAAAATGAATATCAACATAAGTCTAGGGGCTTTACTAACATAATTCCACGAGCTTTGGTGATTTATATCTTTTCAAGAATTAAACAGATAAAAGCAGATAAGAACGGTGAGAAACCTAAGAGTTTGCATCCCATACGATGACAAGACTTGACCGTGAAGCAACTCAACCCAAAAAGTGGACTAAAACATTCTAGAAGACACCAGAAGATACCAGGAGAAACCAGGCACGATTGTGCCACAGGGCACTGGCGGTCGCCAGTGATTTTCCACCAATCAGCCTCATCTTTCTAGGTCGGTTTGTAACCGACATTGAGGTTGTATCTACACCGTTATTGAAGGTCGGTTTGATCCAATGGTCATCGTTCATCGCCAAGGCCTATATAAGAAGACCACCTGACCCCAGGGTAAAACCCTAATTCATTATCATTCAGTATCAATAGGCTGAGGCCCTGAGTCTCCCTCTAGGTCTAGACTAGAACTAGAACTAGAAGAGTTAGTATGCAAGAGAGGATTAGATCAAGATAGATCTAATCTTTAGAACAAGAGAGATAGAGAGAGAGGGAAGGGATTGGAGGAAGTGCCGGCCTGTCGGTGCTATCTCCACAACTTGTACCTCGGTGGAAGTTAACCTACACTTGGAGTTACTCTGGTAATCTACTTCTTCTTTTAGTAAGTAATATTGTTTATAATTATTCTTATTGGTCTACGAGTCTCTTTTGAGTACTTTAATCTGGTGCCTAGATTAGAGTAATATTCGCAGTGCAAACGTGATGTTTGGACTCGGGTATCTCGTTAGATGCACCCTACATTCCGGGACGTGTGATAGTTCGTGGTAGTGACAGTACCATTGATTCCTTTGGAGTCCACCCCCGAATGATAGGCCAAGCGGGACCATGTTCTTTGGAGGATTGCACGTTTCGTCCCTGCTTTCCTTTGAGTACGTCCCCATAAGGATAATATCAACATGGCTTACCGAGATAAGAATTAGATATCTTAGTAATCCTCTCTACACTCTCAACCTTCTTAAGTCTTGTGCTACTCCGGGTTAAGATTAGATTGTAGTCTTCCTCACCCGTGTTGACATCTCTAACACGATCCTCATCTAGGACGGCGCTAGAAATGTATAAATGGTATCTATCTAATAAGTCAGCTTGGATGTGGAGTTAATCTCACATTCCAACAAAAGTTAGAGTGGGAAGTTAATAAAGTTAGACGGAATTAGCTATGGTTTATGACTTAAGCAACATTATCAATGGTGGAGTTAATCTCACCATGATAGGCACAAAAAGCTGTACCACACATTCTAGCATTGCCTACGAAACTAGTCTGTCACCCTAGCTCACAACGCTAAAGAAATGCGTGAACGGATATTCTTATAATGACACTTGAAACTCTTGCTATGATAATATAATTCTGGTATCGATCTGCAAGCGCACAGATAGAATTACCCTATTGTAGCATCTCACCAGGATTCTATCCAGGTATCGTATTTATATTCTACCGACAAGAAAGGGATGGCTATGGGTAGGTTGATGATTTAATATTGATTCACTTGCAGTGGTGTAATGTAGAGTAAACCATATGCATCATACTAAACTCAAACGAGGTAAGTCACATAATAAAGATAATAAGATAATAATAATAATAATAATAATGATAACATCATCCAAGTCAAAGATCATCATATGCCACTAGCTAGTATCATAAGAGGCTAAATACCATAGTATAGGTGAGGTGGATGGAATATCCCTAAGTTACTCCTACTTATATGTCAATGCATACTACAATTAGTGCAATACACCTAGTCATCATCGTATGGAAGCATTATATCTACACATAGTGAATATTACTAAGGAAGATTAGGAACAAAACCAACCAACCATAGTAACAAGGTTCAACTAGCCCTACATTCGGGGGGTGGACTCCAAAGGACTCAATGGGAGTATCACATCCACGATCTACCACACTTCCCAGAATATAGGGTGATGTCGCAGGCAAACGTTGTATAAACACCATGTTTACACATTGTCGACCACCCACATAGTGCACATCTAAAGGGGGCGCTATACGACTCCATGCTTGAATATAAAGATGAACATACTAAACTAAATATATAATCATAATAAGCATAGAAGCATATAACTAAGAATATAATCATTAAATAGAATAAAGTCATGGCAATTGTATACTAACAAATACTTACAAATGAGATACAAGAGAGAAGCCACATGAAGCTTACGCTCCCCCTCGCTACTTCTTGACTATCCTAATCCAAGACAATACTTGACTTCCTCTAGAGCTAACCTAGATAGCTATTGCTCTAATTATGGTGGAACTAGGGCTTATGATCTTGACTTGGGGTCTTGATGATGGACTTGGTATGGAGTAGAATGAATTATGAATGAATTAGGGTTTCACCCGGGGGTCGAGGGGTCTTGTTATATAGCCCCCCCAGGATGCACGATAGCCCTTGGATCAAACCGACCTTGATGGATGGACTAGATTGCTCCTCATAGGCGGTGGTGAACCCGACCTTGAATGGGAGGGGCGACGGGGGGGCCCCCACGGGGCGGCCGCCGCCATGCCCCCCAGTGGGTCGCCGCTGGCTGCGCCGGTGGGCCCCACCTTCCTTCGGTGCTCTCTGGTCTCTTCTGGAATGTTCTAGTGTATGTTCCATATTGGGTTACGTCACGGATACGTCTTTATGTCGTAAGGCTTGCAAACTCTTGGGCATTTTCTGTTTAATCCCTGAAAAATATATAAATCACCAAAACTAGTGGAATCATGTTAGTCAAGCCCCTATACTATGTTGATATTCATTTTAAGCCCTTATTTTCATTTTAAAAACCTCTATATTTTATGCTATAAGGTATACCAACAAGCTCCCCCAAGCTTACCTCTTGCTAGTCCCTAGCAAGACCATGTTGGATCAGGAGTTGCTGCAACATTTTCACACCTCAAAAGTACACATGCTTTCAAACAAAATTTCATCTCCGGATAAACTATTTCAACCTTCAACTTACCCATATTACCTTTAATCAAGGAGCTTGTAGCTTTTTCTTGTGATCTTGGGAAATTGAAAGATAGAACAATCAAGTCAAGCACTAGGTCTCAAACTCTTTGTTCAACCATCATTCCGGAGTTTTTATTGATTTTTGAAATAAATCTCAAAGTTCCTTCAGTATGACCCTTTCAAGTCTCTCATATGTGGTACTGGTGGATCCTCACTAAGGCAATGAGGTTATCTTGCCTTTCTCTCCTAGTATGTGGTATTTTTGGACTAAGGCGGTAGAACACTATGCCTTCTTCTCTCTCACCCTATATCTAAAGCTTATATCCGGAGTTCATAGGTGGTGAGAAAACTAAATCTACTTACTAAGCATATATTGTAAGCTCAAACAATGGATCCAAAGTTACGAGTCACACTGATGCATGTGCTTGATGGAATGATATGAATATGATGGTAGGTGTGAATGGAATAAATGTGATGAGAAAAAGTCTAATTCTTTTCTAGCTCTTTAAAAAAATCATCTCTCTTTGAAACTTGAAAACACTTGAGAGAACCTGGGTTGCATTTTTTTCTTTTATGGAGAGGCGGGCATCTAAGTACCCATTGTTTTCAGCGGACACTTGTCCATTTTTTAACTCTCCTTTATTCTCTTTTTTCTCTTAGGGAGGTAGGCTCTACTCGCCCGTAGGACACTTGTCCATTTTTCATCTTCCCTTTCTCTCTCTCTTTTTTTTTTTAACTAACAACCCAAGTCTCTTTTTGCAATAAACCTTTTGAGAGAGAAACAAGAGTAACAGAGCTTTATGAGATTGTTGACTGGAATGGAATATTTGTGGTGGATGGATGGAGTGTACATCAGCATGACAAGTTTCTAAGGGTCGACAAAGGTTGAACGAACTCAATGCAAAGCAAGAAGCCTATATATCAAAGGGTTTTCCTAATCTATGGTGCATGTATATATGGGCGTGGTAGGAGTTTCAACACTCTGTATACGGAACTTATCATGTATATTTTCATAATTTTCAAAAAGATAAATCTCCGAAATCTAGTGTCACTAGGAGCAAGAGAAATAGCAGCTCAAAACTTTCATATATCATATCCGTCAATTACCTAGACTCTAGAGCAAGCATTTGCAAACCCACAGATTTCGGGTTTAGGGTAAACCTTAAGTCAAAGCAGTTTTATATTTAAGCTTCGAGAGAAATTAAGCTTGAAAGCTAGGTACTTGAAAGACATTACGACGGACAACTATTCATCATCTCCTTTTATTTTCTCGAGTTCTTTTTAGTTGAGCAAAAGCGTAAAGTGTACACTCTCTCTTGATCATTTATTTATACTATAACAAAGACTCTTTAAAGATTATTTAGACTCACTCTAAGCAAACTAGGCAAACCAAATATCTAGCTAATAATAATAGTAGTAGAGATACTTATCGAGACAACTGGGGTGCTCTCCCCAAGCTAGATTGGAATGTCGGGTTGATGATATAGGAGTTGAGGTAGATGATGACGATGATGACATCGTGTCTCTTCTCCTTCGAAATCCTGCTAAACTCAAATAGACAACAAAGCTAGTGGAACTTGATTAAGCGTTAGAGTTTAGCCACGTTGCTTCTGTCGCCTGGGATCTTTTAGCGAAAACGATATTTTTGGATTTTCTTATTTTGTGTGCAAAAGAAGATAAAGAACTTATGAATGCATTTTTATTTTATTTTTATGCCACCACAATAAATATCTCTAAGGGTATTAAACCTCAGATTTACTCACATGGGGCTTTAAGCTTTTTAAACATGCAAAGCACTAAATATTTTTATTGTTCTCTAATGCATTTTGAAAAGGGAAATATGCTATGTAACGGAGAAAGTAACTATGCAATGTTGGAAAGTAAATATGGATAACTTACGAATTACCTTTCGGCGAAGGTTCGGGGATTTAAGTCTTCGAACAAGACTTTCTTGTTTCGCTCATTACTCCCAAGGTACGTCGGTAGTCACAATAGGTGGCTCTGATGATTTGATCGATGTCTCTCCTGATGATGTGCTGGGAGTTGTCCTTTTCTTTATCCACTTCTTGTTTCGGGAGGTTCTAGTGACCTGCATATCTTTTGTCTTAGGTTTATTATTGGTTTCTTTACCTTTTTCCTTGACTTACGAAATTTTACAATCTTCATTTGTTGAGGTGGGCGACTTTTCTTCTCTAGGTCCTTCTACCTCTTCTTCTTCTTGAATCTTTAATTGTTTCTTCTTACCGGGGGCGTCTGGCGTCTTGACTGTTCTTCTTTTCATAATTAGTATAACTATTGAAATATACTCGTACCTTTTACGTAGGGAACCTGGAAGTGAATTTCTCCCTGTTCTTATGTAGATGATGGCGCGTGTAGTGTTGAGGAATGGTCTTCCCAACACTAGTGGTGGGTCCAACTCTTTTCCCATGTCCATGACTAAAAAGTTAGTAAGGACATAATGATCATTAATTTTCACGGGCACGTCTTTTGCAATTCCTTCAGGAACTCGGCACGTTTGGTCCGCCATCTACAAATGCACATATGTAGGATACAAGGGCATATCTTTGAATAATAGTTTATATGTTACCTTGGCCATGATGTTGATGCCGGATCCTGTATCACAATATGTATTATTGAAGGTCAAACATTTTATAGTGCATGCTATTGTTGGGTGTTGACGGTCACCAACGACATATTTTTTCCCGTCAACTTACTACCATAAAGGGAGTAAAACTATACCTTTTATACTCATATGCATTTATCACTAATAAAATTCCACTTGTAGTGTCTATTATTTTATTTTGCAGATTTATAATAAAAGCAAGTGGAAAATCGACCAAAAGTACGCCATCCGTAAAAGCGCATTATTGCAAAACACAAGCCCGGAGCAAATCGACCCAAAACATCAAAAGCGGGCTTCGAGCCAAGCCCGCCCCACAACTTTTCAAGACAAGGGAAGACACCCCACCGAGGCCCGGGCCGGGCCCGAGCCCGGGGGTGCGCCACCACCCCAGTGCGGCCGCGCCCTCCACGAGGCGGTTTCGGCCCAGCCTCGGGGAGGCGGTTCGTGCACCTGCCAAATGGGGATTCCCGCCGTTGGATGGTCGGTTTGCTCAGAATAGGAAGGTTTACCAGGTTGGTTTTGGTGTAATTTAGCACTTAGGCCCCTCCTCCAAGTGTATAAGTAGGCCCCCTCTCTCCCTCTCTCAACACACACCACTTGGAGTCCAAAGAAACCAAAGATCTTCCTCTCTCTACCACCTCTACCTCTCTCTCTTCTTCTACTTCTTCTTTCTTCTTCTTCTTAGTTCTTGGTTAGCACTTGGAGTAGAAGAGCTACAAGGAGGGCTTGTCTCCTAGAAGAAAGTGCCTTGGTAATATATCTTCTCAATGGAGCATTCTTCTATTTGCAAGTCTTATATCTATGTTCTTGGTCTAACTTATGAACTAGAGTATAGTCTTGTTCATGTTCTAGTGTTGGTATATGAACTAGCATATAGTTTACATATCATAATCTTGACATGTTCATCTCGGTTCTTCATCGATCATCATATGCCTAACTTGATTAGAGGTGGGATATCGGTTCGTTGTTCCTTCGGGTTTGCTCTTGTTCTAGTCCGTCCATTCGATGAGTGGGGATCCCGGGGGGACAAGAGTAGTGCTCGATATGCGGGCATGGTGCCCTGTATTACGACACCTGCGGATATGAGTGCATGCCACGGTTGAGGGGTAGGCGGCTTGGTCGTGACAAGCCTTGACCGTCCCCTTGAAATCCCCCACGTTCGTGTGTCTTTGTAGGAGTTCGTAAATGGTTCCCATCGGGCCGTATGGTATCCGGGGGGAGTCTCCACGGTATCCTAGACCTAACCATGCTTAGATCGGTTTGCATATGATCCTAACTATTCATTTGTATGGCCATGACTAGATACATTAGATTTACTCCATTAGGTTATTCATTTATTCTTTATCTATTTTCTTTATCCTTTTCTTTGGTGGATTCTTAAGTGTGTGTCACACTATCCATAAACCGTTATTGCTTACCCCTGTTATGAACAATTTGGTCTAAGCAAACACATGTTCCTCTATTCGGATGCCATGCTAGCTTATTAATCACATGCCTTCCTTTGGGAAAATATAAATAACGATACCACTGAATACTTTTCGGATGAAATGCTACAATGATAGATCCGTGCGCTTGCGGATGAAATATCTAAGATGGCAAGATCTATCCCGTTGATAATCCCGTTCGGATCACCGACATGGTGGTTTCACTTTCGAATGTCGGTGGCGCATTTAAAGGCGCTTTTATTGGGGATGGGTTTTATACTGTTTCCTTTGATTGCGCTAAGAAATGTCAACAAGCATTTAAAGGCGCCGTTCTTTGGGAAGGCATTGTGAAAAAAAAATAATAATAAATAGCTGGCTATGAATATGAACTGTGTCGCGTGGCTACCGATTGCTCATACAAAGCTAATCTTTATGTTTTCTCCTGTTGTGGATAAAAACAGGATAGTGTATGTCGGGTTTCCTCTTTGCCGGGAAAACTTCATCTCCGATCCGGAGGCACTCCTAAGGAAGAATAGGTCTCGTGTCGCTTCTTCTTGGGCCGGAACCCCGGCGGTCGAGACCGACATCCCCGCACCAACCGCAACTCAAGCCATGGCCCGGGAAGCCGCTGCGATTTCTCTACTCATTGTCACCAACGTACCCACCGGGGGCGGTGGTGAATGTGGCGGACAAAAACTTTGAGCTGCGCCTTTGGGTTGATCACCATGGTGCGAGCCGGTCCATTCTGGGACCGCCTAGCGAGGACGCCAACGCTCATCTCTATTGACGGTCACCAACGACATATTTTTAACGTCAACATTCTACCAATAAGGGGTGAAACTATACCTTACTACACACATATACATTTATCACTAATAAATTCCACTTGTAGTGTCTTGTACTTTATTTTGCGATTTATAATAAAAGCAAGTGGAAAATCGACCAAAAGTACGCCATCCAGGGGAAGCGCATTATTGCAAAACACAAGCCTAGGAGCAAATCGACCCAAAACATCAAATTGTGCCGAGCAAAGCCCGCCCACAACTTTTCAAGACGAGGGAAGACACCCCACCGAGCCCGGGCCAGGCCGAGCCTGGGGGGGCGCGCAAGACCACCCGTGCGGCGGCGGCCTCCCCGAGGCGGTTTCGCCCAACCTCGGGGAGGCGGTTCGTGCACCTTCCAAACGGGGTTTCCCGCCGTGGGATGGTCGGTTTAGCAAATTAGGCAGGTGTACCAAGGTCGGTTTTGTACCTTCCATGTGGGGATGGACATTTTTCAATGAGCCCCCTCTCCTCTACCTATAAAAGGAGGCCATCTCCCACCATTGTAACACACACCTCACAAGAAGAGCCACTCTCTCCCTCTCTATTCTTCTTCTTCCTCCTCCTAGTAGGATTAGTAGTTTAGGATGTGGAGCTAGGCAAAGCTACCAAGGAGGGCTTGGCTCCTTGGAAGATGGATTCCGGGAATAAATCTTTCTATGGTATTCTTCAAAGCCTTGCTCTTATCTTATCTTGGTTGTGCATTAGGATTAGAGTCTTCATGTTATTTCTATACCTCATGATTTATCTTATGATCTAACATGTTGTTCTTGACATGATCATGACACATGAACTAGTCTATAGTTTCTATGTTGTGATATCGTCATATAGAACTTTATGCTTAAACCATTCATGCAATATAATTGGGTAGTGTCGGGATTGTGCTGAATGGCGGTTCGTTGTGTCCTTCGGGGCTTGCTCGTGTCCTATTCCGACCATCCGTAGGGTGGGGGCCATGGGGGACATGAGTAGTGTCCTAGTATGCGGGACGTGGTGTCCCGATGCCGTATCCTTCGAATATGAGTGCATGCCACGGTTGAGGGGGTAGGCGGCTTGGTCGTGACAAGCCTTGACCGTCCCTTGAAATCCCCCACGTTCGTGTGTCTTTGTAGGAGTTCGTAAATGCCTTCCTTCGGGGCGGATGCTCGGGAGGTCTCCCCATCCATTTCATTCTCGGCTCCGACCTCCCGCCCATGCGTGTTGCGACTATCAACCGGTTCTATGCACAACCATGACTAGAATCAGATGCTCCACTTAGGTCTTTCTTTATTCCTTATTTATCTTTATCCTTGAGTTTGGCTTGAGTGAGTGTGTCAAGTTATCCCTTTACCGTTCCTTTATATCCCTGTTATGAGCATTGGTCCATTACATAGTCATGTTATCCTGTTCATGTCTCTATTAGATCCTTTTCCACCATGCCTTCCTTTGGGAAAATATAAATAACGATACCCTGAATACTTAGGGTGAAATGCTACAATGATAGATCCGTCCGCTGCGCTGCGGATGAATATCTTCTTAGGCAAGATCTATCACCGTTGATGTGCCTAGTGTTATCGAAAGAAAATATGGATCCCAGCCACTCAAATCACACTACAACATTCACATGACAACAAATAAACCAAAACATGGCCATGTACGACTCATCAGAGGAGTTTCTGTTTGTGCAGCCATTGATGAAAGAAAAAACAGCAGGAAATCAACTCAAGCTTCAGCCTACAGCTCTCACGCGGCTGAATGTAAGCTAATTGCACATTGATAAAAGTTAACTTCAGTTTGCAAGCAATATATGAATAAAAACAACCAACAAATCACGGATGGGGACAACGTTAATAATCAAGGAGGAGACAAAGAGGAATCAGATGGTTGGGCAGCCACGCACGCAACTGATCCACAGATCCATGGAGCGATGACCGGGATCATCTCAGGGAAGTGCAGCGGAGGGTGCTGTTGTCGCTGGTAGAGATGGAACCGCCGTCGGGCGGTGGCCGGCGGAGAAAGAACGCGCGACTGAGGGAGATGGAATACCACCGCCACGAATACGATTTGGCCGAGACCCGACTGCGCGCCGCTGGATCCACACACGGGGTTGAGATGCCGACGATCCCGTACAAACGCTGCTAGAGGCGTCGTTTGCAAAACATCCCCGTCTTCGCCGGGACGACGGCAACCCCGCTCCAGGCGTCGGTGGGGTGTTATTTGCAAAATATACATCTTACAGACGGGCTCAACAGTCCCGTTGTACATGCCGGGATGATAATAGGGATTGTCGTAAACCCATCTACACAGTATCACCCTGCAGATGCATGCATGGTGCTTTTTTGTCTTAGAGGTCAATTCTGAACAGTTGTTACTTCCTGTGACTTGCGATAGAGAACTTATTAACACCACCTTTTTACTTTCTATAAAAGAATATAGGATTAACTGATTAAGACGTGGAGTGGAGGCGAAGCCTGTCATCAGTCAACAAGGACAAACCAGAGACTGCTTGGCAACCAAGCAATTTTGAGGAGGTCTGCTGGTCATTTGGTCAACGAAATTAAATGGAGAGGTGTACAAGAATCTTGTACTATTAGCTTTCTGTCCATAGTCCTCTCACCAAGAGAATCAGCTACTCACGAATAAAAGTCATCTGTCAAGGAATCAGGATTCCATGTTTTTTATGTCCGTATGGAATTGAACTTCCACACAACGAGCTTTTGTTGTTGTACCAGTACACTACAACCAAAGCATCAAACTAGTATTTATTTAGCAGGTGAAATAAAAGGGAGTCGCCATATTTTAGGTCTTCGGATTTTCATGCAATAAACTTATATAATAACCAACTAGTATAATTAAAATGATAACTCACCAAGTGACATTTCATAGTTTTTTTTAATATATAGTCAAGCAATGAAACTTGGACAGTAGTACTATCTGGTGCACAGGTGCATAGAATCCTTTTTATTCCAACGCTTGTTACCGGTCTATGGCCAAATTATCGTTTGGGCTGAGATGTCTATGGGCTTCTGCTCCATCATATTCATTCCTGAGCGGGAAATCATTTGGTTTCGGAAAAGTCTGAATTCCCCAACTATCACGAAAGTTCACTTTTCCTCCCTCAACGCCAAAACCCGGACAAATCACCTCCCTTAACTTTTCAAACCATGCAAAATTACCTCCCCTCGAAAGCGGTTTTGAGGCGGTATTGCTACAATAACAGGCGGTTTGCCTTTTTCTTTTTAAAAAATTTCGGTTGAATCTTTGAAAAATAATAGAAAAATCATAAAATGAAAAATCCAATTTTGTTAGACTCACGTGATTAGATCTACACACCTAATATATAATATGATATGATTTAGTACAAAGTTTTTGCTATGAAGGTTTTGTTTTTTTTTTTATATTTATTTAGGTCGAATCTTTAAAAATCGTAGTAAAACACGAAAAAATCATAAAATAGAAAATATATTTTTTTGTACTTCACATGTGCATGTCTACACAGTGAATATATAATATGGTATGCTTCAATACAAAATTTTTATTGTAGCTTTAGATCTATACTTTTGTGTAATTTATTGAAATAATTCGTAGCTGCAACTTCTATAATTATTTTTTGGACTAAAAAGCATACTATATTATATATTCAATGTGTAGATCTACTCATCTGAGTCTAACAAACTTGATTTTCTATTTTATGATTTTTTTATGATTTACTATGATTTTTCAAAAGATTCAGCCAAATAAATAAAAAAATAAAAACAAGGGTTACTATATACCGCCCTCAAAACCGCTTTCGAGGAGTAATTTGTCCGTTTTGGCGTTGAGGAGGAAAAGTTGAACTTTTCGTGAATTAGTTGGGGGAAATCGGTGAAGAGGAAGTAAACTAGTGCTTTCCAATCGAAGATTCTCGTCTCGTTTCACTTGCATTTTCTTTCGTTCAGTCTCGTTCTGAGGTGGACTTTTTCCTTTGGTTTCCGTTTGCTTGCAGCGGTGGACCTGATCAAGAACGAGCAGGTGCAGGTCATCATCGGCCCGCAGACGTCGGCGGAGGCCGAGTTCGTGGCCTACATCGGCAACCGCGCTCACGTGCCCGTTGCTCCCTCCTCCGCCACCTCCCCGGCGCTCTCCCCGTCGCAGACGCCCTTCTTCGTGCGCACGGGGGCCAACGACTCCTACCAGGCCGCGCCCGTCGCCGCCGTCCTCGCCGCGTTCGGCTGGCACGCGGCGGCCGTCGTCTACGAGGACTCGCCCCATGGGTCGGGCATACTCCCGGCGCTCGCGGGCGCGCCCAGGGCGTCGGCACCGGGATCATGGACCGCGCCGCCGTGCCGAGCGACGCGGACGACGACCGCATCGACGCGATGCTCTACGACTTCAAGGCGATGCCGACGCGCGTGTTCGTCGTGCACATGAACCCCGTTTCTGGCCGCGCGGTTCTTCCGCCGGGCGAGGATCGCCGGCATGATGACGGAGGACTACGCGTGGGTCGCCACCGACGGCGTCGGCAGCGTCGTGGACGCGCTGAGCCCTGATGAAATCAGCGCCATGGATGGGGTCGTCAGCCTCCGGCCGTTCGTGCGGATGACGGATCGAGTGAGGAACTTCTCCGCGCGGTTCAGGGCGAGGCTCCGGCGGGAGTACCCGAGCGCCGACATCTACCCGCATGACCCGACCGTCGTGATGCTCTGGTCGTACGACACGGCGTGGGCGATCGCGGCGGCGGCCGGTGTCTCCAGCCCGGCGTTCCAGACACCGCCGCAGAGCGCGGCGGTCACGGACCTCGACAGGGCTCGGCGTGTCGGCAACCGGAGCGACGCTCCTCATGGCGGTGCACGAGACGACCTTCCGCGGCCTCGCTGGCGCTTCACCCTCGTCGACGGGCGGCTGCAGCTCTCCGGCGTACGAGTTCGTCAACATCGTCGGGAGAAGCTCGAGGGCGGTGGGGTTCTGGACGCCGGAGGCTGGGATCACGCAGACTCTGGGCGCCGACGGCGCAAATAAAGGGATGAAGACAATCTTTGGCCAGGTGATTCGACGTCCGCCCCAAGAGGCTGGGTCGTGTCGCCGAACGGAAAGAAGCTTCGCGTCGCAGTGCCGGTGAAGCATGGGTTCAATGAGTTCGTCGACGTCGGCGGCGAGTCGACGACAGGAGGACATCCAAACATCACAGGCTACTGCATCGAGGTGTTCGACGCGGTCATGAGCAAGATGCCATATCCGGTGAGCTACGAGTACGTGCCGTTCCCCTCAACAGCTCCGTGTCCTACGAGAGCCTCGTGTCGCAGGTGTCGGATCAGGTCAGTACACACCAAGCACGACAGAGCACGTAGGATATATATATGTAGTATGTGTGCTGATGGAGAGCTTTGATTGGTGACTGCAGAAAGCGGACATCGTCGTCGGCGACGTGACAATCACGGCGAGCAGGATGGGCAAGGTGGACTTCAGCATGCCGTTCACGGACTCCGGGTGGTCGATGGTGGTGGCGGTGCGCACGGAGACGAGCACGAGCATGTGGATCTTCCTGCAGCCGCTGACCACCAGCCTGTGGCTCGCCAGCCTCGCCTTCTTCTGCTTCACCGGCTTCGTGGTGTGGGCGATCGAGCACCGGATCAACCCCGAGTTCCGAGGCACGCCGTGGCAGCAGTTCGGCCTCATCTTCTACTTCGCCTTCTCCACGCTCGTCTTCTCGCACAGTACGCGCCAAAAGCTTTTAAATTGGTTTCTTTCTAGGCCGATTGATGGCTTAAACGTACTGAAAGATTGAGCCTGCGTTCTGTTCTGCAGAGGAGAAGCTGGAGAGCAACCTGTCGAGGTTCGTGGTGATCATCTGGGTGTTCGTCGTCCTGATCCTGACGTCCAGCTACACGGCGAGCCTGACGTCGATGTTGACGGTCCAGAAGCTCCAGCCGGCGGTGACCGACGTGAGGGAGCTCCAGCGGACCGGTGCCGTCATCGGGTACCAGGAGGGCTCCTTCATCAAGAATTCGCTCCAGAACCAGGGCTTCAACGAGGCCAAGATGAGGAGCTACGGCACGGCGGAGGAGTACGCCAACGCGCTGTCCAGCGGGCAGGTCGCCGCCGTGTTCGACGAGATCCCGTACCTGAAGCTCTTCCTGTCGCAGTACTGCGACGGCTACACCATGTTCGGCCCGGTCTACAAGACCGACGGCTTCGGGTTCGTCTTCCCGATGGGCAGCCCGCTGACGGCGGACGTGTCGCGGGCGGTCCTGACGCTGGCGGAAAGCGAGGAGATGGCGCAGATCGAGAAGAAGTGGTTCGGCCCGCCGGGTAAGTGTCCGAGCCAGGGCGGCGTCGCCGCCGCAGCCCTCGGCTCCTCCAACCTCAGCTTCCAGAGCTTCGGCGGGCTGTTCCTCATCACCGGCGCGTCGTGTCTGGCCTCATGCTCCCTCGTCTGCCTCTCGTCACCTTCGTCTACCGCGAGCGCGGCGAGGTCCGGCCGGAAGGAGGAAGGCTCGGGAGAGCTCGTCGATGCGCCGGCTGCGCGCGTGGCTGCGGCACTTCGACCAGAAGGACCTCAAAGTGCCCCACGTTCAAGACGGGGAACGACGACTCCATCAGGGGATGGGAACCAGACGCAGAGATGCTGAGATGGGTTGAGTTCGAGTCCGTCAGGAACGGCCGTGGCGGGAACGGACCGACGCAGGCGGCGGCCGAGGAAGCCATTGGCATGAGCCCGTTCAGCACCACCACTGCGTCGGAGATAATCAACTCCGGCTCATCGCCGGCGTCAGAGCTCGGGACCTCGTTCGAGCAGAGGATGCAGGAGGCGCCACACTCTGTGTCAGTGGACATGCCAGGACCAACGGCCTCGTAACTGTAATTACAGGGAAATTGCTCCCTGGCATGCCTAACAAGCCATGTCTCAGTTTGTCTATAGATAGTGTACATCAGCTCAGCGAAGTGCTGACATGGCACTACTTGTAAATGTGGAACAATCTGTCCTGAGTGCATCATTAGAAGAGTATGTGTTGCAATCTGAAGCCAATGCATATTAAGTTCGATAATATGGATAAACTAGCAAAATGAGGAAAGATTGAAAAGAAAAAATATCTACTTGCCACTTTGCATGTGGATTCATCCTAACACTGTCACACTGGATACTATACAATCTATACAGGTTTGGAACTGACAAACTCTTACACCACTAACAGTAGACCTGAACCGGAAAAGGCAGTGCTTCTACGATGATAGTTGTCACAGGAAAGAAAATGAGTGAACCACATCGGCATCGCGTACGCAAATGAACATGGTCTAGGAGGCTAGGACAGTGCTTGCGGCAAACTGTCCAATTTGACAGTTAATATGGTGTTTTTCACCAGATTATTCTTTTGCATTGACACACAACGTTACAATACAACAAATCAAGTTTGTTTCCTTAAAAAAGAACTTAGGGTACAACGACGCATATATGATACAAGAATACAACAATGCATGGTCCCATACCATGGGCCGGCCATGACTTTTGACCATGGACACATCGTACAGGCCAACAAACATGCATCCTCGCTGCAGTCAACCCAGTTCTAAGAATCTAGTGCCCGCTGCTCCTGAACTGTACACAATTCTAACGATCTATGAATCGACCCTGCTACAATTTGCGAGTGACCAGAGGTTATGTCAGGAAATGATATGCCAACAGGAAATGGTACATAAAGAAACACATGACTTGGGAAGAATGTACCTGATTGACATAGGAAACTCTCATTGCTCCCCATTTATCATTAGAGAATGATAGGGAACTTTGTTTATTTCCACAATGGTTGAGTGCTCCTGTAGGAGTGGTTGTTTCCATGGCTCCCCATCCATTTGAATATATGCTCGATCCCACTTTCGCCACCCCTCATTTCAAATTTGATAGCCGCAGCCTGATAGCAGGAAATGGATTTTTGGATCACATAGTCCATTAAAAGCATCGGTAGAAAAAGACGCGTTAGGAACAATTCAGGACACTGACTAAACTGCACAATAACACCGACTAAAACAAGCCCCACAAATTTTTAAAACCTTAATAAACCAAATAACTGTGACTAGCAAAAAAAAAAAAAAAATCAAGGTGTCTCTAAAAAAAAAGATCACAACAACACAGTTGCTTATCACTCTGATTAATTATCCCAACAGGAAAATCCTTTGCCGACATATGGCGCAAAAAAGTAAGACAATAAAAATAAAGTACCTGGGCAATGTGCTTTGCTTTGATAAGTTCAGCCATAACAAATGAAGCATGCCAACCTTCCTTCAGACCAAATATTTCAAGTAAGCCATCATCTGAATGAGCTTCAACAAAAGCCTCTCTGCAAATCGGTAGAAAATGTTAACATCACACTCCATTATGCACAAAATTAAAAAAACAAAACCCTTGTACAAACCCCACTACTTGATGCTGATTCTGGCTTCTTCGTATTCTTGGAACTAACAGGAAGAGTTATAGAAAAGTAATGTTAAGCTGACCCATTTTTTAAACCATTTTGCAATTTCAAAGGCATTTACTTCAGTTGTCAAAAGGTCTCAAAGACAAAGACCCATATTTAGGAAGTAGGAACAGAAAGTAAAATTGTCAAACCATATGTGATTCACATGGCAATGCAAGTACCAACCTTTTCAAGATACTCAGGTTTAAGATCACCCCATGGATGCCTTCCACTGCCATAGTTGTATAAATTTAAGACAACTAGGGATCTAACACTGCATTATCAGAGAAAAGGATGTAAGTGTAGTTCAGGGCATCCTCCTTAACAGTAAATAGTTTAGGCGATAATTCTCTGTAGGCACGCTCATCTAGCATTCTAGCGCTATGAGCAGATATACCATCCGTTTCAAGGCATTCAAATATTGATTAATAAACTAGAATTTTCTGACACAATATATATAGTAGTTCAAAAATTATGTGCACTTTAAATAATACAGCTGTGACTGCCAGTGTAGTTGTAAACTGACATGAAGAAGCTCCACATACCACTTCATGCCTTTACATAGGATGTTTGCAGCTAAAAAGAATTGTGAGCCATGTTGGTGTCTGCCACATCAGCTCATGTACAGTAGCAAATAAGAGTTATTGCCATGTACTACCTCGGTAATCCAAAACTAACTGCACCTATCATAGTCATTCTAGACCCAGGATACAAGCATCATGCTCCAATAATTACTACTAATCAAATATATGTAAATCCAGCAGGGGCAATTTCTCTCCAGCATTATTTGATATATTCTGATTTAAATTACAAAAAAAAAAAAAAAGAACTTTGTTCCATTACAATTATACCAAAACTGAATATCCAATGCAACAATGTAATGGCATAGTTGCAGTGCCCCATCTTCTGTTATGTATAACTGTATTGTAAGTACTAAGTTTTTAACTTTTATTGATTTTTGTGATTTTTAAATAAAACTTATATTTACGATCAAAGGATTCTGATGATTAAAATAATATTTGTAATGAGTCTAACCGTGCTATTTGCAGGGGGCCAACTTGCCAGTTTAGATTACGTTGTGTGAAGAGGTAGCAATTAAGGTACTTTGGTCCTCGCGGTAACTAGCTAGCTAATCAAGGGATGATTGCAACAGTTCATTTGAGCAATACCAGGGGCGCAAACTTGAGTTGGAACCAAACATAAAAAACATAAAATATTCTTGTACTCTTTCTAAAAACCTCAACATCATGTACATATGATTAGAGGGAGTGTAAGTATAGGTGCGAATGTCAGAAACTCATTCCTAAACTACACAGAAATTCACATATGAAGTGGCAAAAGTATCACAGGAAATTTTCAAGGTTCTTAAGGCTCTTTGCTTTAACCTGTTTTATACTTTATAATGTTAAAAGATATCAATAACTAACCTTGAAGGCATTTGAACTTGCTCCCACTCTGAACAATTGGCCTTTTTAATGGAAAGTCGCAAAATGTTCTTAAGCCCCCTGCATGAACAAAAGAATTATGTGAGCTTTGGAAAGGTAGCAGGACAATTTTGAGCAGGTTAGAGAAGGAATAGTTCAAAGTTCATGCAAAAGCATATCATTTACCTTAGCTGCGGACTTGCTGTACAAGGTGTACAAAACCACCCCTGAGTGCAGCTATATCCAGCATAAATCAACTGCATAGGGTAAGAAAACAAATATCATCAGCAGAACCACTTTATAAGTCTGGTAAATACCCAAGACATGAATCTAGCATACCAAATGACATGCAACAACAAAGCCTTTTTTTAGTCCCAAAGGAAGTTGGGGGGGATACTACATGAATATGCTAAAGGAAATGAAATGGGAAAAAATCATGTATATAAATAAGCCTTTGAAGCCTGTTTTCTTTTTTTCCTTATTCATAATAGGTTATAATGTTATACAACCTCCATCCCCGAATAAATCAACTTCTAGAGTAGCCATATTTGTAAGTTTGACACAAACATTTATGACACAAAATTAGTATCATTAGATACACCATGAAATATATTTTCATAGTGTACTTATTTGGTGTTACAGACATTGATATGTTTTCCCTATAAAGTTGGTCAAACTTATAAATGCTTGGCTTATTTGGATCTGATGGAGTATATTTGCAGCTACCAGTCCTATCTTTTGGGTGAGCTGGTCACCTATGACTTTTTATATGTAGCAAATTCTTCCCAGTTTCTCTCAGGGTGTGTTTGAGGTGTGTTCAAGGGGTTGTGTTTGGGGAAGGTATTTTCTGCCCTCTCATTTTTTACTAATCCCCTTCTTCTTAATAAAATTTTTTCACAGCTCTCATGCTTGTTCAAGGAAAAAAAAATTATATAGAAGAATTTGCAGTACCATCAGCTCATCCAACAGATATATAGCAATATAAGGAGATTAAGAGTTTCCTCTTTTTTTTTTCCTTTGTGACATTACATGGCAACCTACAAAGATATTGCTAACTGGCAGTTTCAGTGGAAGGATATGCTGCTCAGTCACTAAAAAGAATTTGCTGTAGTTCCAACAAAATGAGCTAGCCAATAATCACACTTCATACTTAATAATGATGAAACATATAGGCTATAGCAGAGTATTTAAGCAAAACAACACTAAGATTACACCATTGGAGGTTCCTATTAGTACCTTATTTGCAACTGGTCCTTGTGCAAGATACGGTTTTTCATCACGAAGATGATGGAAGCCATATGCAACCTGAGCATCCATCCCTGTTCGAAGTAAATAGCAAATTTATCAATGAAAAATAAACTATTTTTATCAATGAAAAATAAACTATAACAACTAAAATTCTTGATGAAACCTAAGGAAAATTTCTGTTTATAGTTCAAAAGGTTAAACGGTTTAATTTAAGTCTATCTACTGCACTAGCTTCAAACTTCTGAAGGAGTCGTATCTCGAGCATTATCATCTCACCAAATGAAACCTTTGAGACCTTTCAACTGATAAAAAAAAGGAAAACCCTTAACAAAGAGAAAAGGTAACCAACGAAATACCAATGCTAAGGTAGTTGTAGAATACTCCTTTATAGAAAGAAGCCTTTTCGGATAACTCTGTGCGTTCTCCTGCACCATATAAGATTAGCATTTTAATAAATCCAAATAAGAAATCACTAAATGCACTATGGCATACTATACAAAATACAATCTCCAACACTTTTTAACAAAAACTACATTGTTTTTATATTACTATCTTGTTCTAACATTACATTCAGATTTCTGTTATTATTTGTAATCTTAGTATTTGTAAGGTATAAATAAACTTGATAAGAGCAAAAAGAGCTTAGATGGAAAGAGTAGTGAATGTAGGCGACTTATATTTAAGTAGCATAAATCTAGGCGAAGACATGAAGTGATAGTCAAACCTGGCTGATGTCCAACCGATCTCCAGGTTCCACTTTCTTAAGTGCATATGGCAACTCTTTTTATTTCTCCTTCTGGCATCTGAATTACAGTTTGCCAGCTGCATGGATAACAGTAGAGGTTATCAGCATATAACGAATGAAATGCCTGTGAAGGAACATAATATATACAGTAGATGCTATCATCTGGACGTACAAAACATACCCATTATTATCACGATACATTATTCTGCCTAACTAAAGTAAGTAGTGTCATCTCAGGTACTAAGGGTGTGTTTGGTTTGCACCCTCTAGGAGCGACTGCAGCCACAGTATCTAAAATCGGACACCGGGATAAGCTACCGGCGTCAAGCAAGTCTGCGCCAGGGCACTAAGCAAAGACCCCTAAGAGATCAAATCTGACAAAGACGTGCATAAGTTATATTGAGCAATAACTTGCTTCACTATTGGCAAATTTATAGCAGATAAGCAATCCGAAGTTTCATTAATTAAGGTGGAGACTAGGACCAGCTACTCCACAATATTAATCGTTTTTCCCCTAGATAATCAACTAGTCAAACTTGAATGTGTATAACCAAAAAAGTGTCAAAAACAAACAAAGATCACACCTGTCAAGACGGCAAATGGGAGCAGTGGAAGCTTTGGTGAGATAACGCTTTACAGCTGAGCGCCAGCCAAAGGGAAAAGAACCACCCTGTGCATGAACTGATTAGTTGTTTGGATTGAAAACAGAGGATTTACATAGACAAGTAAAAGAACACATATATATAGGTCATTACCCATCCAAACGATCTAGCAAGATCATTTCCTGTACCAAGAGGAATGATCCCTGTAGGTGGAACTGGTTCCCTTTTCATCTTATAAAGATCCGAGAGACATCCAAGCACCCAACCAACTGTGCCGTCACCCCCAGCAACCTGTCGGGAAAAAACTAGCACATGGATGTTACACAAAGTAGTTGGAGGATAACGTGTAACATCACAAATCATTTATTGATGAGGAGAAGAGACACGGATGCCCAAATTACTAAATTAGTGAAGAAAGCCACAACATTTCATAATTATTAGATAGGGAAAGAAAATTGGATGTGTGTTGTTAATATAAAGAAATGCCTTATTATCAAAAAGGAACAAGCTCATACCACAATTCTCATTTTCTCACGAACAGTCTTGGCACGGTTATCGCCTTGGTCAGCTAACTTCTCCAAACAACTCAAACCATAGTGAACAAAATCTGAAGGCTTCACAACAGAAAGATCAAAGACCTGGGAAAATGGTTGTCAGTATGTACTGTTCAGTTCGACCAACCGATAGTTTAAAAAGAAAATGTATCAACAACAATAACATGCTAGATGAGCTGTCCAATCTCTCAAGAGCAATGCACAAGCTTATCAGATTCCATAGAATTCTATAAATTTTGTACCTATAATTTTTCATTAGTTATAGCCTTTTTATATTTTTCATCAGTTACATCAGCAACCCAACAAGTTAACATCAAGTTCCACAACATTTGATGCAAAAAGAAACTTAGATTGTCAAAATTAGTGTCGCTGACAGCTCTGGTTTCCTACGAAGAGAATGTCAAGCTAAGAAAGAAGAAGAAGGACGTCCCGTCACTGCCCTCTGGATTGCTATCACCCTGAAAGGATTGTGCGTGCCTTTGTTTCCCCCAGAAAGACCTCAGAACGATGATGCTACATGATCTCTGTCTAGGTCATCCATGATAAGTCCATCTCCTGCCTGCTACCAACCAAATTGAATATTTTCATCTGCTCCTACATAGTACTCGTGAGAGGCCATGTGGTCAGATGCAAATAGCTACAGCCTTCCCAACAGCCAACGGTACAAGCATTTATTATTTTAGCATTCACCATGATACCATCCAACAAATAACTGTTTTTTTTGTAATGAGCCATCCAACAAATATTCGTTTTCTTCCTTCTAAACAACATCAATCTATCATGGGAATTCTTCTCAAAAAAAAAAAAAAAAAATCTATCATGGGAATTAGCCCTTCAAAAAGCTATCATGGAAATTCCACAAAAAATGAGTGGCGGCCAGGAAACCTAACATGTAACGTTTGAATTGATCCACACAAAGGCAAAGGCTTTTACTGCTTTATTTAGAGAGTCGTCCACACGGATCGCGTGACGCTTATATTCTCTTTCCCAAAGTACCAATGTGCGTACTGCGCCGACGGATGTCCACCTAACCAAGGGAAATCAGCTAAAACACGTCTCCGAGGTCAAAATCGCTGTGAAATTCCACTGTAGTGTCACGAGCGATCACTTGCAAGCTCAAACACCAAGCGACGACCGACAAAACGCGAAAGCGAAACTGCGATTTGGGGGCGAGAAAAAAAAGGTGGAGCAAACCAAAATTGGGGGCAAGCCCGCGGAGTTGCACGAGCGCCGAGAGAGAGATTCTCCATGGCGTCACCCACTCACCTGCTCCTCGGTGATGAGCTCGTGCAGCCGCACCTTGAGGCTCAGGCCCGTGCCGCCCGCCGCTCCGCGAGTGACGAACACCACCAGAGGCGCCACCGCCGGGCCCTCCGCGTCCTCCCCGCCGCCTGGTCCTCTGCCGCCGCGGTTGCCGCCGCCACGCCGGCGGCCTCGTCGCTGGCCTTGACGGCGGCCGCGACGGCGCGGCGGGTGAAGCGGCATGACGACCTGCCTCCGCAGCTCAGCCTTATCCACCTCTTTCGACCACACCCCCGCACGCGCGTACCGACTCCCAGATCGACACACGCGACGACGGCGCCGTCGTGGGCGTCCTCCGCACGACGGCCGTGGCGGACGGCGCCGGCGACTCCCCGACCGCTCCATGGGTCCTATACGCCTCGCCGCCTCCGGGGACAAAGCTCAGCAGCAGCTCCGAATTCTCTCTCCCCTCGTGCTTGCTTGGTCTGCGTCTGCTGGTGCGAGCGAGAGAGAGAGAGAGAGCTGGTGGACGGAATTGGGAAAGAAATGAAATCGCTGTGGACTTTTTATTGGTGAGGTTTTACAAAAACAAACGGAAGGGTAATCACGAGGGTGGCTTTGACTGGTGCCTGTGCCTGCGCTCTGCTCTGCTTTCTCTCTCCAGCCGCTGTCGCCAACAGCAGCAGCCGCGTTGCCCGCTGCCGTCGCTCCGATACGTTTGAGTGCACCGTAGCTTACGTTGGATGCAACCTGCAGGACGGCCGGTACAATTCAGATTCAATCCGGACCGAGCGCGTGTTCGTCGGGTTGAGTTTAGACG
>JADLZK010005133.1:0-173788 GCA_015847255.1 Hyparrhenia diplandra | reverse complement strand
CCTTGGATGTGGCCTCAAATTAGACTCGCAAGAAAGAATATCATTTTTCCGCTCATTTAGTCCCATTATCCGAATGTCTTGCGGTTCAAATTTGAGTTGTGAAAAGAAATTCAAATAAAAGATGAAAGTTCATGAAATATAGTAAAATGAGCCAATAAATTCCCAAAGTTTGGCATGGAGTACTAAGTACCATAGCAAGGCTACATAAGAATCTGAACCAAAAACCAAAAATAAATAAATAAATACTTTGCCGGGAGCCAAGTTGGGCTCTCGGCAAAGAGCCTCTTTGCTGAGAGCCACATGGAAGGCTCTCGGCAAAGGCAACACATTGCTAAGAGCTCGCGATGCGCCCCTCGACAATAGAAAAGGCCTCATGGCACCCTGGGTGCGTTTTGGAAAAAAAAGCATTGCCGAGAATAGGATCAGGTAGCTCTCAGCAAACGGTGCCGATAGCTTCCTTATCCCGCCACGACAAAGGTATAAAAAGGAAAAAATGGGAAAACTCCTTTACGGAGAGCATCCGGATCCCGCTGTACGTAAAAGGAAAAATAAAAATAAAAAGACAACACACTCCCACACACTCGGGAAACACACTCACACAACACACGCGTGCACACACCCTGCACCTCCCACCTGCCGCTGCCGCCACCGCCCCACACTTTCGCAAACCTGCCGCCCCCCAACCCCCCCTACGCTTTGCCACCCACCAATGCGCAACCCTATATCTACTTGTTCCTCAACTCTCCGGCTGCTTGTTGAATCTCTACTATAATGTCCCAGTTGAGGGCTTACGAAATCAACGGTCCACAAAAGAGCGCCAAATGATTGGAAGGATAGGATCGAAAAGTTTGATGCAAGGTCGACATCTCACTCACCACGGCGGCATCAGCGGCTACTAGCGAACAGCGTTCAACCCCATTGAGCGCGCACATCGAACGCCGAAAAAAACAAATTCGCGGCTCCCTCGCGCCGAACATCGGGGGGAAAAAAATACGCGGCCACGAGATGGACGGCCGACTACCCGGGCCACGCCCACGAGATCGGCGGCCGACTGCCCGGTGACTCGCCACGAGCATGACGGCCGCGATCTGAAAAACCGCCCTCGCGGAGCACGGCGGCGAGGAGTCCGGACGCTACGCCTTCGGCGGCGGCGAGGAGGAAGGACAGTGGTCTTGCGAGAAGAAGACGACGACGACGCTGCAGCACTACCAGCAGCCACTGGTGGAGAAGAAGAAGCCGCAGCACTAGCAGCCTACTCGGATCTGGTCGTGGTGGTGACGAACACAACGCGTCGGCGGAGCGCAAGCGGCGGTCGGCGGGGCTAACGCGCATGGCGGAGGCACAGTGTTGCTGTGGTGCTTTCGGGTCAGGCACGCCTCACGCCTACCACGCTGGTGCGGGCGGCCGCTGCCCATGCCGCCGCGATGGAGCACCACTCGAGCTCCCGGCTCGTCGGTACCTTGCTTCCTCTTTCCCTTTCTTCATTCCTCTTGAAAAGCAGCCCTTCAATTCTTCCTCTTCTCCCTGGCAGAGTTCCAGCCCTTCCTTCTACCAGTCAATAAGAATTGAGCTCGATTCGGGTAACAACCACGGCATTCAAACGATGAGGATGCCGATGCTGGCTGTGGCGTCAATTCAATGGGAAAACATTGATTTTGTGGGGACCATGGATTTATGGTGGCATCCGATTCAGCAGGCCAATGTGTAATTGTATACGAGGTAATACGGCTGCTCCTCTTCTTATGATTTTCCTTGTGCGATATATTGGGGGGCAAGCATGGTGTATTATTGCTGATCCGTAATCTGTGTTTCTATTATTGTATCTCTGTCAATTGCTCGATCTTTTTATAATGTCACAGTACTTTTATTCTGCCATTGTGTTGCTGCAGTATATGTTGTTGTGATTGTACTTAGGCTGCAGTGCTCATCGAAGTATGGTTTGTTGCATCTCTGAGCTGGACTTCGATTTTTACAGTGTCCGGAAAAAAAAAGTTATCCACATCGAGTGCAGTTCCTCTAATATAGATGCTTTACAATTGTAGTTGTAGAGTATGAATTGTAATGCCAAATATAGTCTGAAACGGCTAAATCGAGTGCAGTTCGTGTACCGTATATATAGGGATTTAATTTAATGTCAAAATAGTCTGAAACGACCAAATGTGGCTTTATAACTCTCTGAGTGAGGGCAATGTGTGTTATCTTTCTGTACTACTGAATTTCTTTTAGCAAATGTGACAGAACAACACTATTAATGATTTGTTTGTGCTGCATTTCCAGCTTGTTCACTTGAATAAGAGAGAGCGCCAGCCACCAGGCTGCCAGGTCAGACAACCTTGCAGTTTATTGTTTTCTCTACTTCAGGTTGTCGAGATCATGGATCGGTATGATGACGCTTGTGTTCCAGTTGGTGTGACTGACAAGCTTGCAGTTTTTTTCTTGCTTCGAACAGGACCTCCAGAGAGGCATTAGTCGATGCAATATCATCTATTAAATTGAATTATAAAAGTTTTTTTTAGAAAATATCTCTAAATACCATAACCTCTAAATGGTTTTTTAGGAACTGCACTTGCTTGGCCTGGTGCGGCATGAATAAAATTCAGAAAATTTATACTGCACTTGGTCTACTGCGAGCTCTTTGATACACCAGTTTCTGTTATCTTAACTATGCATGTTAACAACCAGGCTGCGGTGACGCTTGGGGCAGAGGAGGCTACCGAGGACACACTAAATTTATGACCTCTCTAAATTATAATTAGAGAAGGATATTTGGCTTGGTCGTTTTGTTGCTTGAATTCTAATCACTATGCCTGGCTATAAATTTGGTGGTTCAGTGCATCATAATATCAAAATTATATGATGCACTGGATATGCACTTATACATATATGTTGAGAACAATGTTTGCCTATAGTTCGTATAAATTTGGGTGTGAGAAAATGCATATCATGCCAACACTAATCAAGTTCACTTGTTCTTGTGCACTTTTCTGCAACTTTCAGGTATATACTTGGTGGTTAGGAGAACAGAGGATTCCGCTTGGTGGTGGCACTCCTGCAGGCCAGGGCAGTGGCCGAGTGGTGGCTGTTGTTGTGTAGCAGCCGAAAGCAAAGGAAGAAGCTGGGCAGCGGAATAGATTGACAAGGCTGCTTGCAGTATCAAGGTATTTCTTACTAGCTTAATTTTGGTATTTTTGCTTTGTGTGCACATTACTGTTTTCCTCGCAACCCAGCATTAGCTGATTCAGCCTTTGGGTTTCTTAGATACTACAACTTATTTAATGGGTTATATTTTTTTGTTTAGGTTCCATTAGGTTGGCATGATGTAGTTTGAAGGACACGGGACCTTGAAGATATGGGAGCGAGCTGGTTCTAAACCCTAAGCCTAAGGCTTTTTTGAAGATTTGAAGATTTATGGATGCTTTTTTTATCCGTATTATCTAAAATATTGATTGTGTTTGCTGAAATTTCCAAGAGCCACACGCCATGGCCATGTTGACATTTCTGAGATAAATATGGCATTCTTCAAGTTACATCAACATTCTAGCTGGATCTGGCATCTCACTGTTTTTTTCTCTTTTACCGTTTGCAGGATATGCACAAATATTTCACAGTGGCATGTAGCTTGTTGACATAGGTTCAAATTTAAATTTATTGGAAATGTAACAATCTAATGCTAATAAAGAAGTGGTTATGTGCAAATTTTACATGTCAAGTTACTTGCTGTGGCTATGCTTTGTTGGTGAACTGAAAAAGCTTTGGAAATATTGCAATTTTTTCTATGTTGTATTCCTAGCAAAGTGCAGTTTAGAGTGCAGAGTGGATATATGTACCTTGCTAAAGCCATGGTTTATTCTATATGTTTCTTTGAAAATGAGCAATTTCTTTTCATTTCATTTTTCTCATATATGACGGTTGCTTTCAACCTTTTTGAAATAAAGCCGTGGCGTTAGCACGGGCACTATACTAGTGGATATACTCACCCTGTTTAGCAGCCTCCCTAGTCCCTACCGACTGCTTTGTTCGACCAACGGCAATGTAGGAACGAAAGAGTCTACGAATTGCCTGTGCACCCCCACTGCGTTTGCACTATATAAAGCAACGCGCACCCCAGGTTCTGTTCCACACAACCACGTTGTAACTGCAGCAAGCAACGCGCACCCCAGGCTTTGTTCCACGCAACCATGTTGTAACTGCAGCGCGCCATATCTGACCGCATCAGCATATATGGCATACACGGGGACGGCGGTGGCTGTGCCGGAGGTCACCCTGCGTTCGGACGACGCGAGGCCATTGCCGATGGTCGCCTTGGGCACGACGCAGTACGACGTGGTGCACGACGTCACCAAGAATGCCGTGCTGACGGCCATCGAGGTGGGGTTACCGCCACTTCGAGACGGCCGCCTTTTACGGCACCGAGAAGCCGGTCGGTGAGGCCGTGGCCAAGGCGATTCGCCGTGGGCTCGTACGGTCTCGAGAGGACTTGTTCATGACGTCGAAGCGTGGTGCTCGCAGAGCCATCCGGACCTTGTGTTGCCGTCCCTTCGGGAAACACTCAAGTACGGTGTAGCCGTTCCAGTTGTAAATGATTTTTTCTCATCTCAACCGTAAACTGATTCTTGTCCCGTACGTGCCGTGGGAGCAGGAACCTGCAGATGGAGTACCTGGACCTGTACCTGGTCCACTGGCCGGTGTGCATTAAGCCCGGGCCACCCAAGATGCCGAACAAGAAGGAGGATGCCATGCCGCTAGACATTGCGAGCGTGTGGCGCGCCATGGAGGAGTGCCAGCGCCTTGGGCTCGCTAAAGCCATAGGCATGAGCAACTTCACCACCAAGCACCTCGACAGGGTGTTGGCCGTCGCTACCATCCCTCCTGCGGTAAACCAGGTGGAGTTGAACCCGGTGTGGCACCAGAAGACGCTGAGGGCATACTGCGCCGACAGGGGCATCCACATCACGGGCTACTGTCCACTGGGTGGGCAGAACTGGGACGGGAAGGGCAACGACGTGCTGAACTCCGAGGTGATCGCCGAGATAGCCAAGGCTAGAGGGAAAACCGTCGCGCAGGTACGCCACCTGCTAGCTGGCTGGGGATTTTTCCTTACGTCTACTCTTTGCTCTCCCAAACTATATCCAATGCGGTCTTTTGTCTTCCTTTATCATTAGGTGGCGTTGAGATGGATACATGAGCTCGGAGTGACGTGGATCGTCAAGAGCGACAAACAAGGGAGAGGCTCAAGCAGAACCTTGAGATACTCGACTGGGAGCTAACCGAGGAGGACCGGCTTAAGATCAGTCAGATGGCACAGAGAAAGATCGGCCAGTATAGTATGTTGTTCTCACCAGAAGGTGAATTCACATCTGTCGATCCTGCAGAAATGAACATTGTCGAGGAATAGGAACCGGAAAATGTCCCTTGTGGACTTGATGATGTGGTGAGGCTTGTTGTTTTACTGGTGGATTTGTCTCTGGACAATTTGATGCACTTGTGGACTTGATTTGGTGATGCACTTTTGCTACATATGTGATATATGTAATAATAGATATGTTTCTTACGTCGGATGTGTTGAGTATGTGATGAATGTGATATATATATATGTGTTATGTGATTGAATGAATGTGATATATGTCATATATGTGGCTGTTTGACAATGTGGAAACAAGAAAAGTAATAAAAATGCCACTTTTTTTATAGTTTTTGTTGAGCACAACACTTTTTTTAGTTTTTTGTCATTTTGCAACTGCGCTCGGCAAAGCTAGGAAAAGAAAATACCTGCCAGCAAGCCACCTTCCTAGATTTGCCGAGCGTCAGGGCCACTGCTCTTGGCAAAGAACCATGCTTTGCCGAGAGCCAGCTCGGGCGGCGCTCGGAAAAGATTTTTTCGAGAAAAGAATTAAATACTTCTTCACCAAGAGCTGACCAGAGTGGCAGTCGGCAAAGGTTTTTCAAAAAAAAAAATCATTTGCTGAGGGCTGAACAGGAAGCGACACTTTCGGCAAAAATTTTTTTCCAAAAAAAAAAATAGTTTGCCGAGAACTGACCAGCATGGCTCTCGTGAAAGAATTTTGTTAAAAAAGAGGAAATTCTTTGCCAAGTGCCCCACATCACGGCTCTTGGCAAAGAAGCCACCGATTTCCGTTAGTTCTAAGTAACATTAACGGCGTATTTTTTGCTTGTCGAGAGCCCAACGTGCCCGTCGGCAAAGTCTTTGCTGGCGTATGTGTACCTGGTGCTCGACAAAGGACCTTTTTGCCGAGCGCCCACGCCGCTCGGCAAAGGACCTGTCTAATGTGGCACTCAGCAAAGGACCTGTTTAATGTGGTGAGTGGTGCAAAACAAGTCTTAATTGCAACCGTTTCATGATAGCATGGCAGATTGGTTCATCTTCTGCAATGATGGATGCATGCATTCAGCAAGATGCCACATGAGGCGATGTGATCGATGCATGCCTCAATGAACCACAATAACTGGTGGATGATAATTTAGAATTTGTCAACCTATCCTATGTTACACTGATCTAGCTAGTATCTTAGTAATCAATTGCATGTTATTTTAGTTAGTTGACAACTCGTCAAATTTCATGATATCACCACAACTCGTCAAATTTCATGATTTTTTGACTTCTATTGCTTTTTATAGAATTTAAAAATGATTCACCCGCAGTTGAGTCGACATGTTTCGCGCACAAGATGTTTGAATTCTAGGGCGTGGCCTTGGATGTGGCCTCAAATTAGACTCGCAAGAAAGAATATCATTTTTCCGTTCATTTAGTCCCATTATCCGAATGTCTTGCAGTTCAAATTTGAGTTGTGAAAAGAAATTCAAATAAAAGATGAAAGTTCATGAAATATAGTAAAATGAGCCAATAAATTACGCAAAGTTTGGCATGGAGTACTAAGTACCATAGCAAGGCTACATAAGAATCTGAATCAAAAACCAAAAAATAAATAAATACATTGCCGGAGCCAAGTTGGGCTCTCGGCAAAGAGCCTCTTTGCTGAGAGCCACATGGAAGGCTCTCGACAAAGGCAACATTGCTAAGAGCTTCGCTGATGCGGCCCTCGACAATAGAAAAGGCCTCATGGCACCACAGGTGCGTTTTCGAAAAAAAAATTGCCGATAATAGGATCAGGCAGCTCTCGGCAAAGCGGTGTCGAGCTTCCCTTATCCCGCTCTCGGCAAAGGCAGGTATAAAAAAAAAAAATGGGAAAACTCCTTTACGGAGAGCATCCGGATCCCGCTGTCTGCAAAGGAAAAATAAAAATAAAAAAAGACAACACACTCCCACACACTCAGGAAACACACTCACAACACACGCGCGCACACACCCTGCACCTCCCACCTGCCGCTGCCGCTTCCGCCACCGCCCGCACTCGCAAACCTCCGCAGCAGTGCGCCACCCCCACGCCTAGCACTGATTGCCACCCTCGCGCAACCCCTACGCTTGCCACCCACCAATGCGCGGCCGCCACCACCGCGCAAACACCTCCATTCGCCGCCTCGCACCCAAGATAGCCCACCTAGCTTTGCCCGAGCTGCGGGCCCCACACATTGCCCTAAGCATGAAGGAAGAAGAGGAGTAGGGGAGGAGGAGGAAGAGCAGGGGGGAAGGACGAGGAAGAGGGCGAAGGGAAAGGAGGAGGAGAGGAAGGAGGAGGAAGGAGGAAGAGGACGAGGGCTCGTTGTCCTCACGACCGCCGAGCGACCACCCTAGCTCTAGTCCCCAATGCTACTCGAGGTGCCACCCTAGGTACGACCACGAGGCACCAGCCCCAACCCCAACCATGGTATATATGATGACTCGACAAATTTAGGTGGTGATTACGTATGCTTGAATCAATGTGACCTGGCCATGATATTGTGGATGAATGCATATGCAGGTGTGGTTGTCAGCCTTCGTGCCGTACATTTTGTTGAGGGTTTTCTAAACCTCACGTCTGCGGGGGAGGTTTTGCCAAAAATTTTAACTAAGCTCTATGTTCTTTTCTTTTTGCAGGCGTGGCACTTGAAGCCGATGGAGTGCCTAGGTGACCCGATCTTCTTGCTTTCGGCGTTGTTTGTCGCCCGATCTTTGCCGCCTCGGCGCTACCACCCTAGGTATGAATAACCAGCCGATCCGGGGCATAAATATTGGGAAGATTATTATCCGGGCACTCATGACATTGATCTGAGACATCATCATGGGCTTGCGAGGGGCCGCGGTAGCACGGGAGGTTGTGTATTGGCGGCGATGATCGTCGAATCGTTTCGGCCTTAGACTAGGCGATGTCGGAAACACGGAGGCGGAGTCTAACCAGCCGATCGACAATGGACGAGTGGGCGATGGGCTGGGTCGAAGCCCTTGAGGTTTTGCATTACTCATCGTGCATTGATCTTTATATGCTGTTTAGGTTTGCATTATTGAAATGCTAAAGTTAAATGTTGTAGGCTTAGATAGCAAAGGAAAAGTGGCTACATCGGGAGCATGCCAATCAGCTAGCGAGAGGACACGAGGCACCGTGAGGAGGTGGAGGCCACCGGGGAGGCAATGGCTTAGAAGTTCAAAGGAACTTACTAGGTTCCTTTGCATGTTAGGTGGTATGGCTCTGCCACACGGGATTCTAGCTCCGATCACTCCCACGGCCAGTTTCGACTCAACATGTTTTGGGTACTCTGTGAGAATGATAGCAAAGGGTTTTGTTTGTGGTTTTCCTATATCAAGTAATCTCTAACACTTGCAACATTGTCTCCTTTGCGCAGGCTAGATCGGCGGGTTGAATCCGCCGCCTCAGTGGTGAGCAAGTCTTCTAGTCGCCGACAACCTAATATCCACGTTTTCCACCTTACCCACTTTTCCAACCTAAAGGATGAACATACCTTGATGATGTGGTGAGACTTGTTGTTAGGCCGGTGGACTTGTCTTGGCGATTTGATGCTCTTGTGGACTTGATGTGGTGATGCACTTTTTGCTACATATGTGATATATGTAATAATAGATGTGTTTTCTCGTCGGACGTGTTAAATTTGTGATGAATGTGATATATATGTGTTTTTTGGACAATTTGATGAACTTGTGGACTTGATGTGGTGATGCACTTTTTGCTACATATGTGATATATGTAATAATGTGTTTTCTACGTCGGATGTGTTAAATTTGTGATGAATGTGATATATATATGTTATGTGATTGAATCAATGTGATATACATGATATATGTCATATATGTGTATGTTTGACAAGGTGGATACAAAAAATAAATAAAAATGCTGATTTTTACAGTTTTGTCGAGCACAACACTCGACAGAAGGCTTTGCCGGCGCATTTGCAACTGCGCTCGACAAAGATGGGAAAAAATACCTCCTGCGAGCAACCCACCTTCCCAGTTTGCCGGCGTTAGGGCCACTACTCTTAGCAAAGAGCCATGCTTTCTTTGAGAGCCAGCTTCGGCGGCGCGGCAAAGATTTTTCAGAAAAAAACTAAATACTTCTTTGCCAAGAGCTAACAGGTAGTGGCGGTGGGCAAAGTTTTTCAAAGAAAAATGAAAATCCTTTCTTTGAGAGCGAGAATAGAGCGATGCTGGGCAAATATTTTTTCAAAAAAACTTTGCGAGGCCGGACCGGGCGTGGGCTTGCGGGGAAAGATTTTTGAAAAAGGAGGAAATTCTTTGCGAGAGCCCCACGTCATGGCTCTTGGCAAAGAAGCCGCCGATTTCCGTTAGTTCTAACTAACGTTCACGACTATTTTTGTTTGTCGAGCCCCAACGTGCCCTCGGCAAAGTCTTTGCCAGCGTATGTGTACACGGTGCTCGACAAAGGACCTCTTCCGTGAAAAAATTTCCGGAGGTTCTTTGCGAGCCCTACGCTCAGCAAGGCTTTGCCGAAAGTGTGGTACCCTTTGCCGAGCACCAGCGCCGCTCGGCAAAGGACCTATTAATGTGGTGAGTGGCACAAAAGAAGTCTTAATTGCAACCGTTTCATGATAGCATGGCAGATTGGTTCATCTTCCTGCTACCTGGTAGCTGCAATGATGGATACATGCATTCAGCAAGATGCCAATGTGATCGATGCATGCCTCAATGAACCACATTAACTGGTGGATGATAATTTAGAATTTGTCAACCTATCCCTAGGTTACACGGATCTAGCTAGTATCTTAGTAATCAATTGCATGTTATTAGTTAGTTGACATACTAGTTTTGTTTTGGTAATATGCATCCTGTTGAGATTCTTTTTTGGACTGAATAAACTGAAATTGTATTAGTAGAAGCATTTGACCAGTTGCTTCAATTTTATCCTTAATGTCTATATTTTTGGAAAAATAATGGATGGGAAAAATAGTAATTTTACCAAGTATCAACCATTGCACAAAAATCATACATCAATCTTACTAGAATTTATGTAGAAAAACATGTGCCCCTTTGCCGACGACTTCTACACACACCGATATAGGACCTGTGGCTGATGACCGAGCTGTTTGCTGCCTACAGCAAAACGTCACCCTTTCCACCCTCGCGAATTGGTGCTACTATATCCCTAACCTATTTATGCACTCATACTCATAATTTATGTACAAAATATCATTGAAAGTGTATGGAAGTCGTCGGCAGGTGGCACATGTTTTTGAACTTACCAAGTCTTTTTGAACATATCATGCCTTGCACAGGCAGCCATTTTCTGGTCTTCCACAAGCATATATGAGAGGAGCCGCTTACTTTCGATTTGTCAGCGGGATGCATGTTCCTTATTTCATATATTAACTCGATAGATTGGACGTATCTACTTGTTCCTCAACTCTCCGGCTGCTTGTGGAAGACCAGGAAAGTTCAAAAGCATGTACTATTGCCTACGACATCCATATATATGTTAATGGCTACGATTTATGTAGACGTGTGGAGCCACGCCACGACTGAGTCAAGAGTTAGACAGCTCCTATGGAAACAAAAAAAAGATTAGTTGTTTCGAAAAAAAAGATTAGTTGTGCGTGGAATTGAAATAGAAAATACGAGTAATGGGTTTGTGGCTCACAAGAATAGCCAGCTTAATTAATAATCGTTAAGCCTTAAGATCTGTGCCGTAGAATTTACTCCAAATTATACCGGATCATTAATTCTCAACACTCCTGAAACTTCATCGGAGATGTTGCAGGTTGTGAGGAACGTACGTGCTAACTTGTGTGAAACATTCTCAATTTTTTTATCGTGGGCTCCACATACAATATTAATATCACGACATCCTTCATGATTTTCAGACTTCGTTTGATTTTTATAGAATTTTTAAACCGCTATTGCACGGGGGAATTTATCGTGTTTGCTAAACAAAATGTGTAAGGCCTCACCATGGGACAATAGCATGAATATCAATTTTTACTCATTTTTATCAAATATCTGTACCGCTGGCAGTTCAAATTTGAGTTAATTGAAAAAATTACTTGAAATGCATTTAATTAATTAAATATAGCCAAACTAATGAAAAAAATCACCAAACTTTAACATTGAGTGTTACATGTTGCATTTAGAGGGCACAAAAATTTTGAAGGTCTAAAACTTAAAACTAGGAAAACGTTTGCGAGGGGCCACAAATTGCCCTCGGCAAATACTCATTTTGCCAGAGAGGCTAAGTAAAACTCTCGGCAAACACCTAATTGTTTGCCGAGTGTTTGACGGCGCTTGTGCGTCGACAAACATCTAACGGTGGATGTTCCGTCCGTCGACAATTGTTTGCCGAGTTGAAAATGTTTGCCGAGCCGGACTTCCGGGCACTAGGCAAAGTAATGTGTTTGCCGAGTGTCCTCTTCTCAGCCCTCGGCAAACAGCCGTGTTTACCGAGAGCCTTTGTTTGTCGTGAGCTTTATTGGTGACCATGGGCAAATTGTTTGTTTGCCGAGAGCCTGGGATGATGGACAAATGACCGACCGCGTTGACAAGTAGTACTCATCTGTTGCATGTAGTAGCACAATGCTTGTCTCGGTCCATTTCTGAGATGCATGGATCGATCTCTCTTGGGCAGACACATCGTCGTTATGAATTAATTCTCGCTGGTGATCTCTGGATGTGCACGGGCTAGCATTGGCGTGCTCATGAAATTTCAAGGAAAACCGCGCATAATCGTCGTTGCAATAATAACGCGATGAGCAAATGCGGTTTCGTCGTTGTTCATCAGAGAGATGATATATAATAGAATAGGTTATTATACATTAATGGGCAGACACATCGTCGTCATGCAGGGCTGGCGTGTTGAAGATTATGCACCTATCTACAGCATTTTTCAGATGACAACACATGCAATCGGAAAATCAAACACCAAACGCATGCCTGCAGAGACTTAGCACCAATTCTCGCTGGTGATCTCTGGATACGAATTGAAGGTCAGTGTTCAGAGTTTGAATTTTACCCGACCGGCCGGTCTTGAAATTTGAATCCATTAATTCTCACATCCTATCTAGGTAGACTAGTTTATATACGACTGACATTAAAAGGACATTTACGGCCATTTGGATTTGTCAGCGGGATTGTGCCGTTTGGGATAACCATTTTTTGTAGTAGTGCTCGGGGCGTCAGCATCGTAGATCCAAAGTATCCCGCTATACATCTAGCGCCGGCTGCTCAGGTTGTTGGGTGTAATCCTGACAAGGATGACGTGGAGACCATGCTGGATGCAGGTGACGTGGAGTTGGAGCGGGAAGCTGTGAAT
This sequence comes from Hyparrhenia diplandra, assembly GCA_015847255.1. Lineage (NCBI taxonomy): Eukaryota > Viridiplantae > Streptophyta > Magnoliopsida > Poales > Poaceae > Hyparrhenia > Hyparrhenia diplandra. Next base: position 161,123 of record JADLZK010005133.1, on the reverse strand, counting down.
TTGAATCACGCCAAGGTGTGGAACGCCAGTTCACGGGTGGACGCGCCCACGACGTCGCCGGTTGCTGAAGCTGTGTTTTGGAGCGTCTTGTATCTTGTTTAAATTTGAATTTCGTATTCATGTCGTGTGAGTTAGCTACTGGTATAAGTAGCCTGATGTAAGAGGTAACAGTCGATTGCCTCGGTTATCCCGTAAGTGTGTTTAAACTTCGTGGAGAACGAGAGCGAAAAGGGGCGCCGTCACCACAGCCCGTCCTGGCGGCGGTTGCCGTATGTTCTTGAGTGTTCTTGGATCCGATTGTCATTCGATCGTGTGTTCTAGGTAGCCACTGATATACTCGTGTGTGATTTGATCGATCTTTGCCAACATTTGGTATCAGAGCCGGTTAATCACATCGAGATCCACATAGCATTCATCCATGGATGTGTCGGGTACTGGTGGAGATCGGGGGAGTGTCGGAGGCCGAGGGAATCATCAATCGTTCCCGACGCTGACGACGCGGCGAACTACACTAGTTGGAGTATCCGAGTGCAAGCCATCATGGAGGAGCAGAAGTGGTGGGAAGTGGTGGAACCGCCGGATGGACAGGCGGTTGGAGCAGCGACGACGGCGGCGGCGGGGCATAAGGACGGGAAGGTGCGGGCGCATCTGTTCCAATGTTCGTCCGATGATCTTCTCATGCAAGTTGCCAAGAAGAAGACAGGGCGTGAGGTGTGGGAGTCTCTCAAAGCGAGGTTCGTTGGAGCCGAGCGGTGAGGGAGGCTCGGTTGCAAACGCCGCAATCGGAGTTCGACGGCTGAAGATGAAGGAAGAAGAAACCGTCGGCGACTTTGCAAGCAAACCGACGGCCATGTCGGTGAGGTTCAAAGAACACAGGCGGGCGTTGGAGGATAAGGCGATGGTGAAGAAGATGTTCGACACCGTGCCCGAACGTTTCATCAACGCCGCGGGTCGGGATCGAGCGGATCAAGGATCCAAGACGCCGGCCTTCGATGATGCCGTCGGGCCGACCGAAGACGTCACGAGCGAGCGCACCGTGGCAAGGCGCGGCCCAAGATCGGGTCGCTCCTCACCAGCGGAGTGGGAATCACGCCGGAAGAAGTCGGGCGGTGGTGAAAGTTCCCGTGGCGGCAAGGCACGGACAAATGGCGGCCGTGGGCCGGGAAGGGCACGCGGGTGGTGGCCGGGAGGTCGTGGTGGACGAGGAGATGTGGCGAGGGAGAACACGGGAAAACGCGTGACAAGGGTCACATCAAGTTTTTCAAGTGCCCGGGATTATGGGCACTACGCCAATCGGTGTCCAGCGGCAAGAAGAAGGAGGAGGAGGCGCATCACGCAAGGGCGGAGATGGATGGGCGCGGTGCTGCTCGCGGAAATGTAACCGCTTGAGCAAGCACCATCGATGAACCTTCACACGGAGGTGAATCGTCGAGCCAAGGTGAAGCCTCAACTCTATTTCGTCGGCGAGGGAGAGGTCGTGAACAATGTCCGGTACACGGACAATGGTGCTAGCAACACTACTACACAACAAAGATATTGTAACACTTTCTTGTAACATATTCATCAATGTGTTCCAACGAAATCTCACAAGAACACAAAATAGAGTGTTACAAAGCTTTGGTTGTAACACAAAAACACTTTTTTTCAAAAATGTGTTACTTGATAATAGTTTTAGTAACACTAAACTAGTGTTACAAGCAAATTGTTACAATAGAGCATTACAACGTAACACATAAATGGAACATATAAAGTTTGCTACAAATATTCTCCCTATAGTAACACAAAATAATGTTACCGTCAAGTGTTACAATGATTCGTATAGACTCTTCACTTCCCCACACTCTTGTGCACATGTCCCATCACGATAGATCCAGATGTCTTAGAATCTCGCTCCTGCTCGCTTGCTTTCCCTAGCATGAGAAAATTGCTATATAGCACTGCAATCCCATGGTTTTCGGACTCAAATCTTCAACTTCAAGAAAAAAATAGACTATCTTGTTTCTTGCGTTGGGCCACTCATGTGCTGCCAAGACAATTGAGTCTGCATGTTATTTTTCCTTTTTATCAGAGCTTATCCATTTTCATTTAAATCTAAGAACCTCTAAAGTCATAATAAATAAAACAAAATCCACAAAATGGAAAACTGAAATTCACTGAACTTAGAATAAAAATATATATAGTTTAGTCTAAAATATTTACTGCAACAGCTAAACTAGAGTTTATTATAATTAATTATATTATTTTTGAGCTCTAGAAATTATTAAATTTGTATGGAAGCTTACTTTTGGACGGTAGGGTTTGTGATAAAAATTTCATCATTGGATATGGTATTAATGAGTTATGAATCATACCATTGAGCTATAACAACTTTTGTGATATTAGATACACTTTAGCGTATATATATGAATCGCCTATGTCAGTAGGTAACGGAAGTTTTGTTAACAATATTACTGTCACTTTGTCGGATAAAAAATAACCAAAATAAAAGTTGTAGATCTTGGAGAGTTATACAACTTTGTTGTTGATGACTTTTTTTAAAATATATTTACAATTCCCACTTCGAGGGATGTTGTGGTCCCACCAGTGGGTCCCGTCTCAATGACGTGACACCACGGTCCCATCAGTGGCTCCCAACTCAACATGGCGGTGGGCCCACATGGCTCGGTCCACTGCAGGCTGCCCGTCCATTTTTTGCAAAAGAAATAGCTCCCAAGGAGCTTTGAACCCACAACCAACTACTAAATATAGTTATGAGCCTTTCCACTAGTGCACTCGACCTTTTTGTGTAAGGTATGTAAGTTTTTATATTTATTCCTTAGTAATTTACAAATAATTACAACAAATTTTTGCTCCATAACCATCCCATAAAAGATTCAAATGATTTTGACAAATTGGTACTATACATTCTTCATAACCAAGAACACCTCTCACTTAGTCATATAGGACTATGTGAGTCATGTATGCCTTTGCGATGGATGTGTGACGACACTTTGTCGAAGTCACTTGAATTTTTTATGTGATGCTTATATACCAAAATCATGTGTCTATGCAACTTTTTAGATTTTTCTAGCCACTTTATGGTATTTTTACATTTATTGCATAATAATTCGCAAGTAATTATAATAACATAGAAACTAGCTCAAAAAATCCACATATTTAAACAACAACATATTTTGTCTCCATAACTATCCCATAAAAGTTTCAAATGATTTCGATAAAGTGGTACTACACATTCTTCATAACCAAGAACATCTCTCACTTAGTCATACATGACTATGTGAGTCATGTATGCCTTTTGCAATGGATGTGTGACGACACTTTGTCGAAATCACTTGAATTTTATGTGATGCTTGTACACCAAAAATCATGTGTCTATGCAACTTTTTAGATTTTTCTAGCCACTTTATGGTATTTTTACATTTATTCCATAGTAATTCAACAAATAATTACAAAACATAGAAACTTGCTCAGAAAAATCCGCATATTCTCACAACAACATATTTTGTCGCCATAACCGTCCCATAAAAGTTTGAATAATTTCGACAAAGTGGTACTAAACATCCTTCATAACCAGGAACATCTCTCACTTAGCCATATGTAGGACTATGTGAACCATGTATACCTTTGCGATAGATGTGTAACGACACTTTGTTGAAATCATTGAATTTTTTCATTTGAAAACATTTACTCTCCCAATTTTTTGTTTGAATTTGCCAAATTTTGAATTTCAAAATTTGAATCGCTCAAAAGACTTCGATGTGGAAATGCCTAGAATAAAACTCGTAGATCTTAATGAGTTATACAATTTCTTTATTGATGACTTTTTCATTTAAACCCAGATGGAGAATTGACCAAAACCAAATTTGCAAAGCTAGAAAAGTTATACATCTTTGTAGTTGACAAATTTTTCATTTGAATGCGCTTACCCCCAACACTCATTTACAATTTGGATATATCGTTGTTAACCATATTCAGCCATATTTTAATTTGGATTCAATTTGCTTGATACAAAGTATTAATTCAATTTAACTTGTTATAGGTCGTGCATGCACCGATAATTTTCATATGTCTTACTTTATTATTATCCATCGTATTTAAATACTAACATTAACAACTAATAATTTAATTGTGTAGCGAACTCTTCCTTTTCTAGCTCCCGCCATTTCTTTTCCTAAACTTCTAATGCAAATTCGGTAATTTTTGTCCTGTTTTGCTCCCCCCCCCCATTGTTTCCCTCCATATTTTTTATTTCCCACCCTTTTTCTCCCGCACACATAAACTGATTTCATTTACAACTCACACTAATTATTGTGAACCTAACAGTGGCCCCACAGTTCATACACACACTAGCTAGTGAGAGCGCCGTGTGAAAACAAAATGGGAAGCGCCCGCTGACTGTGGATCTCGTAGACTCGTCAGTTATCCATCCCATCTCAATCGTGGGTTCATCCCACCACCGGCGCAGCAGCGGCGCTGGGTACCGGCACCCGCGCCAGTGGCTGCGCCGCGCCGCCGCAGGACAACACCCACGTGCTCCGGCACCCTCGCCGGTCCCTGTCGCCGCCTCCAAAGGTCACCGTCGCTGGTCCGGCCTGTTACCTCAAGGAGACGGCGTTGGATCGATCTCTTCTTCCGTGCAGCACGGCGATGATCTGAGCTCACTTCTTGGCCGCAGGTTCGTACGTACCTCTCCCTCCTTCTGCCTACTTCTTCTTCACCACCTGCTGCCTACTTCTACTTCTTCTTCCTCTGGCCTGGTGCTCTGTAGGTACTTGTTGAATTGACCATGAGTAAAAAGTCGTGAATTGGTTAGTGTTCAGATTGTAGTTATTCACAGAAAACTGAATTCCAAACATCCATGGTATATGTATCTGAACAAAGCATTGGGTGCTGCTGCAGGACCTGGAACCTGCAACGTCCGATCGGGCATTATCTGCTTGGCTACTCTAATTCATGATGTGTAAATAACTAATATTAATAATATTCAACAGGGCTAATTAACTAATATTAGTAATATTCTACTCTAATTTGGTCTTGGTTTATTTTGTAGTTTCAGAAAACAAGGGATTATTGGAGCAGAAAAATAATGAGCGTCATTTCTTGTCCTATTAAATGAGTGCTTTGGTGACTGTACAGGTAATACATTCCTCTTTTATTTGTAAATATTGAACGTCATTTCTTCATGTATGCTTGCCTGGTTGGTCACCTGATGTGCGCAGATGAGACAACTGGTTTGGCAGGTCACTTATCTTGATTCCATAATTTTGCTTTATCTCGTAATCAACTTTACATTAGTTTAGAATTTGCATGTCACGCCTATTGAGATCTTGATCAATAATATTTTAGTTTCTTTATGTTCAGGTGGATCAAGAATTGAATCAATTCAGTTCAGCGAAAGAATAACAGGTTGTTTCTCTCTTGCAGTTCAGTCGGCTTAAAATTCTTTTTTTACTTTAGTCTGAGCTTATATAGTTGACTTCATTAACGCTAGATGTTTCTTATATTTTTTTTCACGGTTGTCTTTCCCAACATCTTGTGTCCATCTGTTCGTTCTATCTATGTACATTGGTGACAACCATCAGCTCATGCCTTTCCTGGGTTTCAAATAACAGCAGTAGCACTTGGACTAGGTAAGCAGGTAAGCTCCCTGTTGGTCGTATCTTTGCGCTAGTGTTCCAATCTTTGCTTGCAGGGGTTTAGTATAGATATCAGATTGTCTCTTATTTTTTTACCTTTTGCATACTTCATATACGTACTACTACTTCTAATAACATGGGAATTTATTGTTGCATGTTTTGCGTAACAGGTTGTCTTCACGCTCACGGGCCTGGTTTCTGGCATGGACCGATGATTATAGGTCGTGGCCACTATGGCTCATGGCATGCACGGCCGTCTAGCACTATGCATGTACCCAACTGCATGTTTCTTTCGGATTTTATCCAGAATGAAATAGCTACCGGTAGTACTTTGTTCTGTTTACTAGATTTTGTAAAAAAAATTATTATGTTCAAAAATGAGATGTATGTACTGTGATATAGTATGATTGATTCTGTTCATTTTCTTATATGAGATTATCTGAGATTAAATGTGTTGGAGGCAAATTTGGCATCTTTGATGAAAGTGCCACGTGTTAAGCCATGTCAGCTTTCCCCTGTTAAGCCACATCAGCATTGATGTCGGCAACCACGTCATGTGCCGTGGACCACCCCACAAACGTTGTCAAACTATTACAAGAGAAATAAAAAGTGTTACAATAGATATAAAAAGTGTTACGATCCGAATATGTCGCAAAACCATATTGTGCTCTACCATAACGTACATGTGTTACTAGAACTAAAAAAAAGTGTTACAACTGACATCCCTGTAACACAAGGCAAGCTGTTCCAATAGATAAATAAATGTGTTAAAACTATGCATTCTGCCATATTCTGAAGTGTTACTAGAGAAAGAAAAAGTGTTACAACAAAAATCATTGTAACACTAAAGAAGTGTTCCTCAGACAAGTATAATGTGTTACAATAAACCAGTCTATAGTAACATAGGCAATTGGAACACAAAATACAATGTGTTACTAATAGAGTTAGTAACACTTTTTACAACCTATAGTAACACATGTTGGTGTTACTATATCCCTCACTTATTTATGCTTGATTGCAACCACATGACCGGTGATCGCCACAAGTTCGAGAGATTTGACAATGTCAGTCTCTGGTAAGGTACGTTTTGGTGATGGCTCCACGGTTGAGATAGAGGGAAAAGGGTACAATTACTGTTTGAAGGTAGAGCTGGTGATCGATGGTTGCTTAGAGATGTCTATTTCATTCCTAAGTTGAAAAGTAACTTGATTAGTTTGGGTCAACTTACTGAAATTGGACATAGAGTGGTGATGGATGATGATTACATAGAAGTGTTGGAGAAAAATCCATTGAGACTGATCATGAAAGTTCAGATGGCTAGAAACAGGGTTGTATAGAATTGAATTGATGACGATTGAAACACCTTGCATGTTGAGTAACATAGATGATGATGCTTGGTTATGGCATGGTCGTTTTGGGACATGTTAATTTTCATGCATTGAAGCAAATAGTTGATAAGGAGATGGTAGGTGGTGTTCCTTTGATCCAACATCCAGATCAACTCTGTCATGATTGTCTTGTGGCTAAACAGACAAGAAAACCTTTTCCTAGATCGGTGTTGTGGAAAGCGGATGAGCATTTAGAACTGGTACATGTTGACTTGTGTGGACCAATCACTCCATCCACCCTGTCGGGCAACAAGTACTTTATGTTGTTTGTGGATGACTGTACCAGGTGGACAACAGTTTTCATACTGAAGTCCAAAGATCAAGCAGTAGATGCCTTTGTTAAGTTCAAAGCACAGGCTGAAAATGTTTCAGGTTACAAGATAAAAACTCTCAGGTCAGATAGGGGTGGAGAATTTCTTGCTAATTCTTTCGGGGTGAATGTGACAAAGGCGGGGATCCAACATCGCCCACACGGCTCCATTTACACCACAGCAAAATGGTGTGGTGGAGAGGAAAAACAGATCAGTGATGGAGATGGCTAGATCCTTGTTGAAAAGCATGGAGATTCCAGGGGTATTTTGGGCAGAAGCAGTAAGGCATGCTGTTTTTCTTTTGAATAGGCTGCCAACAAAATCAATGGGATATAGAACACCCTATGAAGGATGGAAGGGCAGAAGACCTCATCTGGGTCATTTGAGAATTTTTGGTTGTACTGGATATGTGAAAGTGATGGGTACACATCTGAAGAAGCTTGATGACAGGAGTGTGCCAATGGCTTATTTTGGCATAGAAGAGGGCAGTAAAGCTCACAGGATGTACAATCCAAGAACCAACAAGGTAGTGGTCAGCAGAGATGTTGTGTTTGAGGAGTCTGTCAAAGTGAGCTGGGAGACTGCATAAAATACTGAATTTTCAGAAAATAGAGATGAGAAAGATGGTGATTTCTTCTCTCGGTAATTACGGACTCACTTTGGGCCGATCCAACTTGACAATGGAAATGATGCTCCAGTTGACCATGAGACGAGGGGAGCAAGTGGTGGGACAACTCGGGAAGGAGGGAATCAGGGCTCAGAGTTGCAGGATAACAGTCAGCACATTGCTGACGATTTTCCGACAACAGAAACTGAGCAGGCTACACCTGAGTCTTCATCACAGTTGTCAGGTTTGGGGCAAGACCATATGGATGTAGATGACACCATAGATGATGACAGTGGTCCAGTCAGGTTCAGGAACCTTAATGAGGTGTATGATGAATCTGTTGAAGTGGAATTGATGGATGAAAATGTTGAAGCTCTATTGTCAGAAATAGATGAACCCACCTATTTCGAGAGAAGCTGCGAAAAACAAGTGAGTGGGTGGAAGCTATGGACAAGGAGATGCAATCCATTGAGAAAAACAAAACATGGCAGCTGGTTAAGTTGCCAAGTGGAAAGAAACCCATTGGCCTGAAATGGGTATTCAAACTGAAAAGAAATCCAGAAGGAGAAGTGGTGAAATACAAGGCCAGACTAGTTGCTAAAGGATATGTGCAGAAAGAAGGTGTTGATTATGAAGAGGTGTTTGCACCGGTTGCAAGGCTAGACACGCGTGAGATTCCTACTTGCATTGGCAGCTAATCAGAATTTGGAAGGTACATCACTTAGATGTGAAGTCACTTTCTTGCATGGTGACTTGGAGGAAGAAGTTTTGTTTCACGGCCCGAGGAAGGATATGTTGTGAAAGGGAAAGAACAATGTGTACTCGGGTTGAGCAAAAAGCCTCAGTATGGACTTAAACAAGCACCAAGGGCTTGGAATGTCAGGTTAGACAAAAGTCTTAAGAAGCTGAATTTCAGAAGATGTGTTACTGAACAAGCAGTTTACACAAGGGGTCATGGGAAGGATGCAGTCATTCTAGGTGTGTATGTGGATGATCTGATTGTCACTGGGGGCAATCCAGAGCATGTCAGATTGTTCAAGGAGCAGATGATGAATGAGTTTGAGATGACTGACCTTGGACTGCTGTCTTACTATCTTGGGATTGAAGTGGATCAGCAGGAGGACTATCTTACAATTAAACAGTCAGGTTATGCTAAGAAGGTTCTTGAGCAGTTTGGTATGACAGATTGCAATCATACTAAAATTCCAATGGAACCTAGAAACAGAATTAATGAAGACAAGACTGGAAGAATGGTAGATGTAACAGAATACAGGAAGGTGATTGGATGCTTGAGATATCTGCTACATACCAGACCAGATTTGTCTTATCCAAAGGGGCTTAGCAAGCGAGGTTTATGAAGAGGCCAACGATAATGCATTATAATGCGCTTAAGCGAGATCCGGGAGGTATCTCAAGGGGACAATTGAATTTGGGTGGTGTATGTCCAAGGAGGCAGCATTGGTGACTTGGTGGGTTACACGATAGTGATCATCTTTGCGGACCCGGTGAAGAGGAAGAGCACGTGTGGGATGGCATTCTATCCGGGAGAGAATCTCATCGGTTGGTGCTCTCGAAACAAAAGACGGTGGCATTGTCCTCATGTGAGTTCGAGTTCATGGCAGCCACAGTGCGCAAGCAAGACAAGCCTTGTGGTTGAGAAACTTGAAGAGTGAGATCACCGAGGAGAAGCCAAGAGCTGTTCCCCTCTATGTTGACAATAATTCAGCAAGAGAGCTCATGAAAAATCCAGTGTTTCATGGAAGGAGCAAACACATAGACATCAAGTATCATTTCATTCGTTGAGTGTGTTGAAAATGGTCGGATCATAGTGAAGAGGGTCAGCACGATCAGCGAGAAGGCTGATGCTCGACAAAGGCTTTGCCGCCAGGGAACCGGTGGTGATGAGGCACCTTCTCGGTGTTAGAGATGTTGGTGCTTGTCGGGCTTAAGGGGAGAATGTTGGGTGTAATCCTCGACAAGGATGACGTGGGGTAACCAGCCAGGCATTGCGCAAGCGGCTGCCGAGACACGTACGCGGTGGCAAAACGTACGCGGTGGCAAAAATATGCTACGGCCGTTTAGCAGCCTCCCTAGTCGCTACTGCCTGCTTTGTACGACCATCGGCAAAGGAACGAAAGAGTCCACGTATTGCCTGTCCATCCCCACCGCGTTTGCAGTATAAAAAGCAACGTGCACCCCCGGCTTTGTTCCACACAACCACGTTGTAACTGCAGCAAGCAACGCACACCCCAGGCTTTGTTCCACACAACCACGTTGTAACTGCAGCAAGCAACGCGCACCCCAGGCTTTGTTCCACACAACCAGCGCCATATCTGACCGCATCAGCATGGCATACACGGGGACGGCGGTGGCTGTGCCGGAGGTCACCCTGCATTCGGGCAACGCGAGGCCATTGCCCATGGTCGCCTTGGGCACGGCGCAGTACGACGTGGTGCACGACGTCACCAAGAATGCCGTGCTGACGGCCATCGAGGTGGGTTACCGCCACTTCGACACGGCCGCCTTTTACGGCACCGAGAAGCCGGTCGGCGAGGCCGTGGCCGAGGCGATTCGCCGTGGGCTCGTGCGGTCTCGAGAGGACTTGTTCGTGACGTCGAAGCTGTGGTGCTCGCAGAGCCATCCGGACCTTGTGTTGCCGTCCCTTCGGGAAACACTCAAGTACGGTGTTGCCGTTCCAGTTGTAAATGATTTTTTCCTCATCTCAGCGGTAAACTGATTCTTCTCCCGTACGTGCTGTGGGAGCAGGAACCTGCAGATGGAGTACCTGGACCTGTACCTGATCCACTGGCCGGTGTGCATTAAGCCCGGGCCACCCAAGATGACGAACAAGAAGGAGGACGCCGTGCCGCTAGACATTGAGGGCGTGTGGCATGCCATGGAGGAGTGCCAGCGCCTAGGGCTCGCTAAAGGCATCGGTGTGAGCAACTTCACCACCAAGCACCTCGACAGGGTGCTGGCCGTCGCTACCATCCCCCCTGCGGTAAACCAGGTGGAGCTGAACGCGGTGTGGCACCAGAAGACGCTGAGGGCGTACTGCGCCGACAGGGGCATCCACATCACGGGCTACTGTCCGCTAGGTGGGCAGAACTGGGATGGGAAAGGCAATGACGTGCTGAACTCCGAGGTGATCGCCGAGATAGCCAAGGCCAGAGGGAAAACTGTCGCGCAGGTACACCACCGGCTGGCCGGGGATTATTTCCCTGACGTCTACTCTCTGCTCTCCCAAACTATATCCAATGTGGTCTTTTGTTCCTTTATCATTAGGTGGCGTTGAGATGGATACATGAGCTGGGAGTGACGTGGATCGTCAAGAGCTACAACAAGGAGAGGCTCAAGCAGAACCTTGCGATATTCGACTGGGAGCTAACCAAGGAGGATCGGCTTAAGATCAGTCAGATGGCACAGAGAAAGATTGGCCAGTTTAGTATGTTGTTCTCACCAGAAGGTGAATTCACATATGTTGATCCTGCAGAAATGAACATTGTCGAGGAATAGGAACTGGAAAATGTCCCGCCTCGGTGTTGCTGCATATTGGAGAATTTCGTACTACTCCATATGAATAAGGACTATTTCGTACTAGTACATATAAATAAGGCAACGTACATCTATGTTTTTTTTTCTGCGTGTTGATGATGTTTCCCATCCCCATTCAGATGTTCAATAAAAATTATAATCATAGCATTGAGAATTTTAGATATTGCCTACTCGAATTCCCATGCGAGTGGGCATCAACCGTTATCATAAGGACAGTGCTAATGATGCCCTTCTTGACTTCGTGTCTTAATTGTCATGTGTTTTATCATTTGACATATCACAATATGGATGGCGACGCTTCAAGTGCTTCATTTGGCAAGTTATGCGCAGCTTTCATGGGTGCCTGAGCATCGTCAAGAGTGTCCTATATTTTGTTCCCTAAGATATTGTGTTTGCCAACTCCCAAATTAATATGGGAACGAAAAAGAGATCGTCTCCAAGATTTTTCTTTTGACATATCACAATGGATGGAGACCCTTCTAGTGCTTCATTTGGCAAGTTATGCACAGCTTTCATGGGTGCCTGAGCAGCTTCGAGAGTGTCCTATATTTTGTTCCCTAAGATATGGTGTTTGCCAACTCCCAAACTAATATTGGAAGTTAAAAAGAGATCGTCTCCAAGAGTTTTCTATATTTCCATCCCAAAAGAATTTTCCAAGGCACTTTTTTCTACAACCCAGTCTCATATTTGTCACCAGGAACCCTGAATTTGTTTTTTGTAGACGTTTAAACCGTTTCACCAAATTTTTTTCTCTTGTCTTTTTCTCACCTCGAACCTTAAATTTGTTTTGTACACTTTTAAGCCCTTCCACCTCCGGATCCGTGCTCCCAAGCAGCACATATATTTGCACGCAGATGACCGTGATTTGGGAATTGGCAAAAGATGGGAAAACGATATAACAAATTGTTGGAGATGAGTTTTTGTTATTTTTTTCCAAAAAAACTAAGGACGGGAAAGGAATCTATACTATACTCTTATGATTGTGTCCTTTTTTTCTCCTCTGACTGAGCCACGTCGCCCTGTTTTCCATGCCCTACAATGTCAAATCGATGGCCACCAAAGAACAAAATCACGGTTTCTACAGAAACTTCCAGTACACACTACGGGAAGAAAATCTACCTTTGCCGAGGGTACAGTTTTTTGTAGATCGCCTAAAATCTGGCGCTCGGCAAAGCGCGTTTTTGCCGACGGCCGCGCTCACCACCACCCAACCCTCGACAAAGGTAGTGTTGTCAAGAGCAAGACCCTCGGTAATGGAGACCACTCGGCAAAGAGCCACTTTGCCGAGCACCACCCTCTGGCGTAGGCACGACCCACGGCAGAGTTCCATCCAACCTGACGCTGTCCATCTTGTGGATTTTGTCGAGGGCCGAACGTGTGGATCACGGCAAAGTATGTGATCTTTGCCAAGCGCCACCACCAGGGAGCTCTCGGCAACGATTTGGTTTTGATCAACAAATGGGCCACGTGTCCTACCCTTTGCCGACACTATCAGAATCGCCCTCATCGCCGAGCGCCAGAGGCGATGGGCAAAGCCCTTATCCTGCTCGGCGAAGGCTTTGCCGAGCGCCACGCTCAGCAATGGCCTCTCGGCTAAAGTTTTGACGGCAAAGGGTCTTTGCCAAGTGCTTTTTACGGGCGCCGGCATCGGCAAAGGCTTTGCCGATCGTAGCGCTGAAAAAAGCACTCGGCAAAGATATACACTCGACAAAATAAAAATGCAAAAACCCATAAAAATAATAGCAAAAATAATTTTTTGGAGGGGAGGACCCCACTAGGTAGAGGCCGGCCATCTTAACCCAAGTATGCCTTTTCTCAGTATTATTCAATGTTCCCCACAATTGTGCTGGAGGTGGGAATGAAACCCACGCTCTCCTGCTGAGCAGCCTCCCTCCACTACAACTGCACTACCCGTTGATTTGTGCAAATGATTCATTTTGGTTATTCAAATATTATATTAATCCGAGTGTAAATTGCTTATTTGAAGCTCTAAACGAATTCAAATCAAAAAGTTGTCAAAAAGTTTCATAACTTTTCCATCCAAGGTCGTTTGGAAAATTTGAATTTCAAATTTGAGGGATTCAAAATTTCAAATTTGTGCATGAAACCTTCTTAAATTTTTATCATAGCCTACACATACAATATAACGACAACTCGACAAGCTTCATGATTTTCAAACTATGTTTGTTTTTTTAGAATTTAAAAAGAATGCACCCGTAAGTAAATGGTCGTGCTTTGTGAACAAGACGATGGTATTTCATGTGTTAGCCCTAGATGAGGTCTCATATTAGAATCAATAACATGAATATCATTTTTTTTTCATTCAATTTGTCCACTTATTCGAATGACATGCAGTTCAAATTTGAGTTTTGAAAAATAATTCAAATAAAAGAGATAAAGTTATAAAAAATAGCAAAAAAGTATAAAAAATTCAAAATTTCAACATGTTGTTACAAGTATTGTAACAAGGTATCGAAAAAAATTGGGCACGAAAAATCCGTAAAAAACATTATGTTTGCCGAGCGCCGCAAAGACGCCGACAAAGAGCCGCCTTTTGCCGAGGGCCGTGGTTCGCCGAGTGTCTTCCTCGCGGCACTCGGCAAAGAGGAGGGTTTGCCGAGCGCCGCGCTCCGCAATGATGCTTGTCTCTGGTAGTGCGAGGGCCACAGCTCAGAGCTCTCTTCAAAGATTTGTTTTTTTTTTTTTTTTTTAACCAAAATACGATGTCTCGTGGAGGGACACATGTTCACTTCTTCGACGAGGGCCTGCCAGCAACTCTCAGCAAAGCGTTAACCTTTGCCGAGCACCTGACATGCAGCGCCGGCAATATTTTTTTTTTTTTTGGCTTCACAATTTTTTTCTGTAGCTTAGCTACAGTACTTAGAGCTCCATGCCCATCTTTGGAATTTTTTCAAACCTTTTACTGCATTTCATAAATTTTCATCCTTTATTTGAATTTCTTTTCACAACTCCAAATTGAACTCCGAGTCATTCGAATAGTGGATCAGAATGGTTGGAAAAATGATATTGTTGCTTGTGAGTCTAATTTGAGGCCACATCTATGTCCACACCATAGAATTCGAACATCTTCTGCGCAAAACATGTCGACCCACATGCGGGTATAAAAATAAAAATGAAGTTGAAAAATCATAAATTTTGACGAGTTGTCGTGACATCGCATGTGTAGGCTGTGATAAAATTTGAGAAGGTATTGTGCAAGGTTGCATCCTGGATGGCAAAAAACCAAGGCATTTGAACATGATTTTCTATTATCACATGTTGGAGAACTCAAGTCGTAGGGCACATGTTTTTGAACTTTCCAAGTCTTCCACAAGCAGCCATTTTCTGGTCTTCCACAAGCAGTTTGCTCCCTGAAGCAATTGCATAGCCTCCTTCGTAGATGAGAGGAGCCGTTTACTTTGGATTTGTCAGCGGGATGCATATTCCTCATTTCTTATCTTGACTCGATCGATCGGTCGTATATATATCTACTTGTTCCTCATCTCTCGGGCTGCTTTGTGGAAGACCACCAGGCAAGTTCAAAAGCATGCCTACGACTTCCATACATGTTGGTGGCTACGGATTCAGGTCTTGCACGACTGAGTCAAGAGTCAGACAGCTTGCACGACTGAGTCAGACAAGAGCTTAATTAAATTACTCCACTCCCCGCTTTGGCTTGCCCTTTAAATTGAAGAAAGCACAAGGCAAGGCAGACACACAGACAGAGGGACAGAGCAGGCCAAGTGCACCCCAACACTACCAAAATCTTGAATAGCGTTGGCGGCAGGAATTTTCTTGAGTGCCGAAATCAAACCGCCAAGGAATTTCCCAATGGCGACCACCGTGCAGGAGCTGGCGGCCACCGTGCAGGAGCCACCGAGTGGGTTCCTGATCCCCGAGCAGGAGAAGCTCGCCGGCGTGGAGCTTCCAGTTCCCGTCCCCACCATCGATCTCCAGCGTCTGCTGGCGTCCGACGACTCCACCGCCGAAGACGAAGCTACCAAGCTGCGCTCGGCGCTGCTGAACTGGGGTTTCTTCTTGGTCAGCATTCTTGTTTCGTTCTTCGGCTCTACTTCATCATCATGTAAAACAAAAAGTCAACTTTGTTACTTTTCTGCAGGTTACCAACCATGGGATCGCGACCTCTGTGATAGACGCTCTGGTGGCTGCAGCACGTGAGTTCTTCCACATGCCGCTGGAAGAGAAGCAGGTGTACAGCAACCTGATCGAAGGGAAACAGTGGCAGCTAGAAGGATACGGGAATGACCCCACGAAAAGCCCCGATCAGATCCGGGACTGGTGCGACCGCCTGCATCTCACGGTTGAGCCAGAGAACGAGAGGAGCCTCGATCGCTGGCCCCGACACCCAGAATCTTTTAGGTAAAAATTGGATCAACCATTTGTGCAATGGCACCAAAGAATTTCAGGAACAACTGAAGCCTTGGTTGACAACTGATGAAATGCAGGGGTCTTCTCCACGAGTACACGATGAGTTGCAAGCGAGTAAAGAACGGGCTCCTCCTGGCGATGGCCAGGCTTTTGGAGCTTGACAACGAAGGCATCATTGGCCAGTGCGGCGACACGGGCTCCACCACGCACGCCAGGTTCAACTACTACCCAGCCTGCCCGAGGCCCGAGCTCGTGCTCGGCGCCAGGCCTCACTGCGACTTCGGCGTCCTGACGCTGCTCCTCGCCGACGAACACGTCGGTGGGCTGCAGTTCCAGAAGAACGGCACCTGGTACTGCGTCCCGCCAGTGAGTGGCGGAGGCCTGCTGGTCAACGTTGGCATCACGTTGCAGGTAACCAGCAGCCATCTCTGAACCAAACCTCTACGATTTTGGCACTTTGCAACGGACAGATTCTGATCAGTTGTTGGTCGACGGACACTTGTGTACGGTGCATGCAGATAATGTCAAACGGGATCTTCAAGAGCCCGGTGCACAGGGTGGTGACGAACTCTGAGAAGGAGAGGATGTCTCTGGCCATGTTCTACGGTGCGGATAGTGCGAAAGAGATCGGGCCGATCGCTGTACTGGTCGATGAGAAGCGGCCGGCACAGTATAAGAAGATCAAGTACACAGATTTGGTGGTTGCTCACCATGAACACTGCTCTAAAAGGGACGGAGTCAATGGAGTCATCGAGTCGCTAAAGATTTAGATTTAAGGAGATGTTGGTCGAAAAAATAAACTTGTGAGCTGATGTACTCAGTTTCATTTTCCTATGTTTTTGTAATAAATTTTATACCTCGTAAAGTTAGTTATTTGGAATAAAGGGAGTATAATATATGAACTGAGTAAACTACATCCATTTTAAGTAGTTCCAGGAATTATTTAGAAAATCTCAAATTTCGAAGTTTCTCATTTTGACAGTTTAATCACCTATGCAAGAATAGAAAAAAAATGAAGCTCCAAAATTTATTTTACCCATTTAATTTTCTAGTTAATATGATAATAGGCGTTTTTTTTTGTCAGAAAGAGTTTTGCAACAACAATCAGGCTCGGTAACACCATGGTTACCCAGACCAAACCCCAACCAACGTCTAGCCCCCAAGACAGTATCGATTACATGGCTAAACAATTAAGCGTCACGGTGGAGCAGCAACCTATAGTCGAGCCAGTAGTGCCTCTAGATGCTTGATGCCGGTCATGACCAGCACAGCGCCAGAGGACCGCAGCCAGGTCATGGCCCAGGCTCCGTCATCCTACGCGGCGGGAAGCCGGTGCTTTGGTGGCAGGCGGTAGTCAAAGGAGAGGCGGCGGTCGTCCTTGCGCTGAGAGCGGCTGGGGATGAAAATGCAAAAGGTTAGGGTTTGGGATGGAGGTAGGACGGCTGGCAGGTTTTCATGCGAAAATGGTGGATGACCGTCAGATTGTCTTGGACGACTGAGATCGTGCAGTGCTGATATGGGTATGCGGGTGCAAGTGGCCCATTGGAGCTTGCGCAGCCCAGCCCCACGTTAAGTCCTGGATGCAGTGCATACAAACGCATTGGCACGCCGCTGATGCTGGCTGGGCCAATTTGTTGGCCACTCTGCCTGACGCAGAAACAGTAATGCCTTCCGGGCGCAGCCCATAATTTCAGAAGCATTTAGTTCAAATATGTTATCAGTTCATGTCCGAATCTCTGAATCACACATATGAGTAATCTATCCCGTTGATTCTCATAGAACCACGTTTAAAATCTATCACTTTCCGCTGCCGCTTCGCGGCGCTGGATGGAATTCTTCTAGTATATACTAATCCATTGTCCAGCATGGAGAAGAATGAAGGGGCCGGGCGGGTCCTTTGTTGTAAAACTAAAAGGATAGTGTTAGTTAATCATAGAACCACACTAACAATGTATATGCAGGCAAAAAGATATTGATTAATTATTATTAAAATCATAAGAGCCGGGTATTATTTAAATATCAATCACTATATCATGATAGGACATTTTAACAAAAGCATACCGAATTGTTGCTCGGCGCTGTTTCTATATAAACCGAATGACCATATGAGGACTAAGGACACCTTTTCCTATGTGAGGATAAGGCTGTCAATTTTGATTTTAGAAAAAACTGCTTGCAGCTTTACCTAATTGTCCAATTCCAGCACTGAGACAAAGAATAAGAAAAAAGCATTTTCTTGCCGAAGTGCCACCTTTCCTGCCACTCGGCAAAAATTGCAAAAAGTTATTTTCTAAATCTACAAAACAACAACCACTACAAAAACAAAGCAAAAAAAAAAAAAAAAATTTCAGTTGCCGACGCTAAGTTGGAAAAAAAAAAGCGCCATTTGGTTTTTCGTCGTTATCGCGGTGAAAAAAAACGTTTTGCCTAGTGTAATAGTTTGACACTGCTTTTGTATCCTCTAAGCCGAGTGTCAACCTGAATTTACACTCATGAAAAATATTTTTAAGAAAACTTTTTATTTTTTTGTTTTTCTTTTCCCTAATCTTTTTCCTAATTATTTTTCATTAAACTTTTTGAAAATACCATTTCCAATTAACTAAACCATGAAAATTTCATAATTTCATAAAAACAAACCATTATTTTATGTGGTTTTAGGTCAACATTCCATTTATATAAACACAAGAAAAAAAAAAAATTATCAAAAACGGATCCAAAAAAAAACCTAAGTTTTAACTTGCCACTATATTTGATATCTTTTGGATATAGAAAAAGTTTAAAAGTCAAATCACAATTTGATCATCCCTATATATCCAACACACAAGAGATCACTCTCATCACTAACTCTCGAAACTTCCGAGGAGATGTTCGAGCTTTCAAGCGATGTTCGTCACAACTTGCTCTAAACCTTCTCATTTTTTTTCCACAGCTTCCGGATATGATATGACAACAACTTTGTCGAATTTCGTGGGTTTTTCAACTTCGTTTTTTTTATACAATTTAAAACCGTTTACCCACACGCTGGTCGTGTTTTCGAATGAGATCATTGACAACCGTAATCATATCAACTCGGGGCCTTAAATTAGGTTGACTAACTGGGATATCAATTTTACACTCAATTTTTCCAAATATTTGAATGACCTGTAATTCAAATCTCACCCCTGTAAAAATATTGTTTGAAAAGCAATTAATTGGTTATATATAGCAAATAAAATGAAAAATGCACCAAACTTTGTTAGGGGGTAAGAATGTGATATGTGTTGAGCAAAAAAAGTTTGAAGGCTTCCATGGAGAATAAAATTTTTTTGCCGAGTGCAGCCCCTTGGCACTGTTTGCTTAGCGCTCTAAGCCGTGTTTTTTTTTTTTCCACTTGCCAAAATAAAAAATAGACCGTTTACTTTCGATTTGTTAGCCGGATGCCTTACCCCATTTCTTTGTAGCTTAGAAATTACCCGAGGGGCTTTGTCTTTTTTTTTGTTCGGCCGTCTAGGGAAGGCCCACGGTTAAAACTTGCATCGGCGACACAGTCCACCTTAGACACTTCGCTTATCTCGCTTCTAGGCCGAGTGCTTTGCCTAAGCCGTGTGGCAAAGTTTTTAGCACTCGGCTTATCAAGTCTAAGCCGAGTGTTAATTTTGGCCATGTGCCCCTGCCCTAGGCACCCGGCTTAATTAGTGGCTCTAAGCCGAGTGCCCAATATTTGGCACTCGGCTTAGAGTCGAGCACACGGCCAAGGTGCTGTTTCCGGTAGTGTTGTAGGCCGAAACGAATGTTGGGCTGATTCTTTTGCCACTTTGCCGAGGGTACAGTGTTTCGCCGAGTGCCTAAAATCTAGCGCTTGGCACAGCGTGCCTTTGCTGACGACCGCGCTCGCCACCATCCAACCCCGGACAAAGGTAGCACAAGAAAGAATATCTAGGGCGTGGCCTTGGATGTGGCCTCAAATTAGACTCCCAAGAAAGAATATCATTTTTCCGTTCATTTAGTCCCATTATCCGAATGTCTTGCAGTTCAAATTTGAGTTGTGAAAAGAAATTCAAATAAAAGATGAAAGTTCATGAAATATAGTAAAATGAGCCAATAAATTCCCAAAGTTTGGCATGGAGTACTAAGTACCATAGCAAGGCTACATAAGAATCTGAACCAAAAACCAAAAATAAATAAATAAATACTTTGCCGGGAGCCAAGTTGGGCTCTCGACAAAGAGCCTCTTTGCTGAGAGCCACATGGAAGGCTCTCGGCAAAGGCAACATTGCTAAGAGCTCGCTGATGCGGCCCTCGACAATAGAAAAGGCCTCATGGCACCCTGGGTGCGTTTTCGAAAAAAAAGCATTGCCGAGAATAGGATCAGGTAGCTCTCAGCAAACGGTGCCGAGAGCTTCCTTATCCCGCTCTCGGCAAAGGTATAAAAAGGAAAAAAAAATGGGAAAACTCCTTTACGGAGAGCATCCAGATCCCGCTGTCTGTAAAGGAAAAATAAAAATAAAAAAGACAACACACTCCAACACACTCAGGAAACACACTCACACAACACACGCGCGCACACACCCTGCACCTCCCACCTGCCGCTGCCGCCACCGCCCACACTCGCAAACCTGCCACCCCCGCGCAACCCCTACGCTTGCCACCCACCAATGCGCAACCCCTATCTACTTGTTCCTCAACTCTCCGGCTGCTTGTTGAATGGATATACTCACCCTGTTTAGCAGCCTCCCTAGTCCCTACCGACTGCTTTGTTCGACCAACGGCAATGTAGGAACGAAAGAGTCTACGTATTGCCTGTGCACCCCCACCGCGTTTGCACTATATAAAGCAACGCGCACCCCGGGTTCTGTTCCACACAACCACGTTGTAACTGCAGCAAGCAACGCGCACCCCAGGCTTTGTTCCACGCAACCATGTTGTAACTGCAGCGCGCCATATCTGACCGCATCAGCATATATGGCATACACGGGGACGGCGGTGGCTGTGCCGGAGGTCACCCTGCGTTCGGGCGACGCGAGGCCATTGCCGATGGTCGCCTTGGGCACGACGCAGTACGACGTGGTGCACGACGTCACCAAGAATGCCGTGCTGACGGCCATCGAGGTGGGTTACCGCCACTTCGAGACGGCCGCCTTTTACGGCACCGAGAAGCCGGTCGGTGAGGCCGTGGCCGAGGCGATTCGCCGTGGGCTCGTACGGTCTCGAGAGGACTTGTTCATGACGTCGAAGCGTGGTGGTCGCAGAGCCATCCGGACCTTGTGTTGCCGTCCCTTCGGGAAACACTCAAGTACGGTGTAGCCGTTCCAGTTGTAAATGATTTTTTCTCATCTCAACCGTAAACTGATTCTTGTCCCGTACGTGCCGTGGGAGCAGGAACCTGCAGATGGAGTACCTGGACCTGTACCTGGTCCACTGGCCGGTGTGCATTAAGCCCGGGCCACCCAAGATGCCGAACAAGAAGGAGGATGCCATGCCGCTAGACATTGCGAGCGTGTGGCGCGCCATGGAGGAGTGCCAGCGCCTTGGGCTCGCTAAAGCCATAGGCATGAGCAACTTCACCACCAAGCACCTCGACAGGGTGTTGGCCGTCGCTACCATCCCTCCTGCGGTAAACCAGGTGGAGTTGAACCCGGTGTGGCACCAGAAGACGCTGAGGGCATACTGCGCCGACAGGGGCATCCACATCACGGGCTACTGTCCACTGGGTGGGCAGAACTGGGACGGGAAGGGCAACGACGTGCTGAACTCCGAGGTGATCGCCGAGATAGCCAAGGCTAGAGGGAAAACCGTCGCGCAGGTACGCCACCTGCTAGCTGGCTGGGGATTTTTTCCTTACGTCTACTCTTTGCTCTCCCAAACTATATCCAATGCGGTCTTTTGTCTTCCTTTATCATTAGGTGGCGTTGAGATGGATACATGAGCTCGGAGTGACGTGGATCGTCAAGAGCGACAACAAGGAGAGGCTCAAGCAGAACCTTGAGATACTCGACTGGGAGCTAACCGAGGAGGACCGGCTTAAGATCAGTCAGATGGCACAGAGAAAGATCGGCCAGTATAGTATGTTGTTCTCACCAGAAGGTGAATTCACATCTGTCGATCCTGCAGAAATGAACATTGTCGAGGAATAGGAACCGGAAAATGTCCCTTGTGGACTTGATGATGTGGTGAGGCTTGTTGTTTTACTGGTGGATTTGTCTCTGGACAATTTGATGCACTTGTGGACTTGATTTGGTGATGCACTTTTGCTACATATGTGATATATGTAATAATAGATATGTTTCTTACGTCGGATGTGTTGAGTATGTGATGAATGTGATATATATATATGTGTTATGTGATTGAATGAATGTGATATATGTCATATATGTGGCTGTTTGACAATGTGGAAACAAGAAAAGTAATAAAAATGCCACTTTTTTTTATAGTTTTTGTTGAGCACAACACTCGGCAAAGAAGTCTTTGCCGAGCGCATTTGCAACTGCGCTCGGCAAAGCTAGGAAAAGAAAATACCTGCCAGCAAGCCACCTTCCTAGATTTGCCGAGCGTCGGGGCCACTGCTTGCTGGCAAAGAACCATGCTTTGCCGAGAGCCAGCTCGGGCGGCGCTCGGAAAAGATTTTTTCGAGAAAAGAATTAAATACTTCTTCACCAAGAGCTGACCAGAGTGGCAGTCGGCAAAGGTTTTTTCAAAAAAAAAAAAAAAAATCATTTGCTGAGGGCTGAACAGAGCGACACTCGGCAAAATTTTTTTTCCAAAAAAATAGTTTGCCGAGAACTGACCAGCATGGCTCTCGTGAAAGAATTTTGTTAAAAAGAGAGGAAATTCTTTGCCAAGTGCCCCACATCACGGCTCTTGGCAAAGAAGCCACCGATTTCCGTTAGTTCTAAGTAACGTTAACGCGTATTTTTGCTTGTCGAGAGCCCAACGTGCCCGTCGGCAAAGTCTTTGCTGAGCGTATGTGTACCTGGTGCTCGACAAAGGACCTTTTTGCCGAGCGCCCACGCCGCTCGGCAAAGGACCTGTTTATTGTGGCACTCAGCAAAGGACCTGTTTAATGTGGTGAGTGGTGCAAAACAAGTCTTAATTGCAACCGTTTCATGATAGCATGGCAGATTGATTCATCTTCTGCAATGATGGATGCATGCATTCAGCAAGATGCCACATGAGGCGATGTGATCGATGCATGCCTCAATGAACCACAATAACTGGTGGATGATAATTTAGAATTTGTCAACCTATCCCTATGTTACACTGATCTAGCTAGTATCTTAGTAATCAATTGCATGTTATTTTAGTTAGTTGACATACTAGTTTTGTTTTGGTAATATGCATCCTGTTGAGATATTTTTTTGACTGAATAAACTTTTTTTTTTTTTTTTTTTGAAACAGGAGGAGCAAACCGCTCCTACTGTGCTTTTATTACTTAAAAATAAAGGTAGACACAAAAAACGAAACGAAACAAACTAAAAGAATTACACATAGGCTTGGTTCCATTGTTGAATCCTTGGACTGTAGGAAGCTCTTGCTCTTAGGATAACTAAGGCAAACTCAGATTTGAACAGTTCTTTGCAGCAACGAATGGAAGCAGGAATCCCTTTGAAGATCAGATCATTACGGAGCATCCAGATAGACCAGCACATAGTTACAATTATTTCCATGAAGAAAGGCACCTGCAATTGTATTTTGAAAGGCTTCAATAATTTCCTCTGTGATCGAGCTTGTAGGCACAAGAAGGCCCAGGCAATTCCAACAAGCCAAAGCAAGGGGACAATCAAAGAACAGATGCCAGAGAGACTCTTGAAAGCTCTGAACATAGTGGGGACAAGCTCCTAACACAGTGACTGAATAAACTGAAATTATATTCGTAGAAGCATTTGACCAGTTGCTTCAATTTTATCCTGGGATCTCTATATTTTTGGAAAAATAATGGATAGGAAAAATAGTATTTTTACCAAGTATCAACCATGGCACAAAAATCATGCATCAATCTTATGCACTCATACTCGTAATTTATGTGGCTGATGATCGAGCTCTTTGCTGCCTACAGCAAAACGTCACCCTTTCCACCCTCGCGGATTGTTGCTACTATATCCCTAACCTACTTATGCACTCATACTCATAATTTATGTACAAAATATCATTGAAAGTGTATGGAAGTCGTCGGCAGGTGGCACGTGTTTTTGAACTTACTAAGTCTTTTTTGAACATACCATGTCTTGCACAGGCAGCCATTTTCTGGTCTTCCACAAGCATATATGAGAGGAGCCGCTTACTTTCGATTTGTCAGCGGGATGCATGTTCCTTATTTCATATATTATTAACTCGATAGATCGGACGTATCTACTTGTTCCTCAACTCTACGGCTGCTTGTGGAAGACCAAGAAAGTTCAAAAGCATGTACTATTGCCTACGACATCCATATATATGTTAATGGCTACGATTTATGTAGACGTGTGGAGCCCGCACGACTGAGTCAAGAGTTAGACAGCTCCCTATGGAAACAAAAAAAGATTAGTTGTTTCGAAAAAAAAAAGATTAGTTGTGCGTGGAATTGAAATAGAAAATACGAGTAATGGTTTTGTGGCTCACAAGAATAGCCAGCTTAATTAATAATCGTCGCCTTAAGATCTGTGCCATAGAATTTACTCCAAATTATACCGGATCATTCTCAACACTCCTGAAACTTCATCGGAGATGTTGCAGGTTGTGAGGAACGTACGTGATAACTTGTGTGAAACATTCTCAATTTTTTATCGTGGGCTCCACATACAATATTAATATCACGACATCTTTCATGATTTTTGGACTTCGTTTGATTTTTATATAGAATTTTTAAACCGCTATTGCACGGGAATTTATCGTGTTTGCTAAACAAAATGTTTGAAATTTCTTTTCATATCATGTGTAAGGCCTCACCATGGGACAATAGCATGAATATCAATTTTTACTCATTTTTATCAAATATTTGTACCACTAGCAGTTCAAATTTGAGTTAATTGAAAAAATTACTTGAAATGCTTTTAATTAATTAAATATAGCCAAACTAATGAAAAAAAATCACCAAACTTTAACATTGAGTGTTACATGTTGCATTTAGAGGGCACAAAAAATTTTGAAGGTCTAAAACTTAAAACTAGGAAAACGTTTGCGAGGGGCCAGCAAAATAGCCCTCGGCAAATACTCATTTTGCCGAGGCTAAAGTAAAACTCTCGGCAAACACCTAATTGTTTGCTGAGTGTTTGATGGCCCCCCCTCGACAAACATCTAACGGTGGATGTTCCGTCCGTCTGACAATTGTTTGCCGAGTTGAAAATGTTTGCTGAGAGCCGGACTTCCAGGCACTAGGCAAAGTAATGTGTTTGCCGAGTGTCCTCTTCTCAGCCCTCGGCAAACAGCCGTGTTTACCGAGAGCCTTTGTTTGCCCGTGAGCTTTATTGGTGACCATGGGCAAATTGTTTGTTTGCCGAGAGCCTGGGATGATGGACAAATGACCGACCGCGTTGACAAGTAGTACTCATCTGTCGCATGTAGTAGCACAATGCTTGTCTCGGTCCATTTCTGAGATGCATGGATCGATCTCTCTTGGGCAGACACATCGTCGTTATGAATTAATTCCGCTGGTGATCTCTTGACTATATCCCGCGCGGGCTTATGCATTGGCGTGCTCATGAAATTTCAAGGAAAAAAGCGCATAATCGTCGTTGCAATAATAACGCGATGAGCAAATGCGGTTTCGTCGTTGTTCATCAGAGAAGATGATATATTAATAGTATAGGTTATTATACATTCATGGGCAGACACATCGTCGTCATGCAGGGCTGGCGTGTTGAAGATTATGCACCTATCTACAGCATTTTTTATAGATGACAACACATGCAATCGGAAAATCAAACACCAAACGCATGCCTGCAGAGACTTAGCACCAATTCTCGCTGGTGATCTCTGGATACGAATTGAAGGTCAGTGTTCAGAGTTTGAATTTTGCCCGACCGGCCGGTCTTGAAATTTGAATCCATTGAATTCTCACATCCTATCTAGGTAGACTGGTTTATATACGACTGACATTAAAATTACTTTTACGGCCATTTGGATTTGTCATTCCATTAGTGAACGTTTGGGATAACCATTTTTGTAGTAGTGCTCACTGGCGTCAGCATCGTAGATCCAAAATATCCCGACATACATCTGAGCGCCGGCTTGCTCAGGTAACCAGCCAGGCATTGCGCAAGCGGCTTCGCCGAGACACA
The DNA here is from genome assembly GCA_015847255.1 of Hyparrhenia diplandra. Lineage (NCBI taxonomy): Eukaryota > Viridiplantae > Streptophyta > Magnoliopsida > Poales > Poaceae > Hyparrhenia > Hyparrhenia diplandra. Next base: position 135,005 of record JADLZK010005133.1, on the reverse strand, counting down.
TACGCGGTGGCAAAAGAAAAATATGCTACGGCCGTTTATTCAGCCTCCCTAGTCGCTACTCCTCTACTTTTGTACGACCATCGGCAAAGGAACGAAAGAGTCCACGTATTGCCTGTCCATCCCCCACCGCGTTTGCAGTATATAAAGTCAACCCCACCCCCGGCTTTGTTCCACAAACCACGTTGTAACTGCAGCAAGCAACGCACACCCCAGGCTTTGTTCCACACAACCACGTTGTAACTGCAGCAAGCAACGCGCACCCCAGGCTTTGTTCCACAACCAACCAGCGCCATATCTGACCGCATCAGCATGGCATACACGGGGACGGCGGTGGCTGTGCCGGAGGTCACCCTGCATTCGGGCAACGCGAGGCCATTGCCCATGGTCGCCTTGGGCACGGCGCAGTACGACGTGGTGCACGACGTCACCAAGAATGCCGTGCTGACGGCCATCGAGGTGGGTTACCGCCACTTCGACACGGCCGCCTTTATGGCACCGAGAAGCCGGTCGGCGAGGCCGTGGCCGAGGCGATTCGCCGTGGGCTCGTGCGGTCTCGAGAGGACTTGTTCGTGACGTCGAAGCTGTGGTGCTCGCAGAGCCATCCGGACCTTGTGTTGCCGTCCCTTCGGGAAACACTCAAGTACGGTGTTGCCGTTCCAGTTGTAAATGATTTTTTTTCATCTCAGCGGTAAACTGATTCTTCTCCCGTACGTGCTGTGGGAGCAGGAACCTGCAGATGGAGTACCTGGACCTGTACCTGATCCACTGGCCGGTGTGCATTAAGCCCGGGCCACCCAAGATGACGAACAAGAAGGAGGACGCCGTGCCGCTAGACATTGAGGGCGTGTGGCATGCCATGGAGGAGTGCCAGCGCCTAGGGCTCGCTAAAGGCATCGGTGTGAGCAACTTCACCACCAAGCACCTCGACAGGGTGCTGGCCGTCGCTACCATCCCCCCTGCGGTAAACCAGGTGGAGCTGAACGCGGTGTGGCACCAGAAGACGCTGAGGGCGTACTGCGCCGACAGGGGCATCCACATCACGGGCTACTGTCCGCTGGGTGGGCAGAACTGGGATGGGAAAGGCAATGACGTGCTGAACTCCGAGGTGATCGCCGAGATAGCCAAGGCCAGAGGGAAAACTGTCGCGCAGGTACACCACCGGCTGGCCGGGGATTATTTCCCTGACGTCTACTCTCTGCTCTCCCAAACTATATCCAATGTGGTCTTTTGTTCCTTTATCATTAGGTGGCGTTGAGATGGATACATGAGCTGGGAGTGACGTGGATCGTCAAGAGCTACAACAAGGAGAGGCTCAAGCAGAACCTTGCGATATTCGACTGGGAGCTAACCAAGGAGGATCGGCTTAAGATCAGTCAGATGGCACAAAGAAAGATTGGCCAGTTTAGTATGTTGTTCTCACCAGAAGGTGAATTCACATATGTTGATCCTGCAGAAATGAACATTGTCGAGGAATAGGAACTGGAAAATGTCCCGCCTCGGTGTTGCTGCATATTGGAGAATTTCGTACTACTCCATATGAATAAGGACTATTTCGTACTAGTACATATAAATAAGGCAACGTACATCTATGTTTTTTTTTGCGTGTTGATGATGTTTCCCATCCCCATTCAGATGTTCAATAAAAATTATAATCATAGCATTGAGAATTTTAGATATTGCCTACTTGAATTCCCATGCGAGTGGGCATCAACCGTTATCATAAGGACAGTGCTAATGATGCCCTTGCTTGCCCTTCTTGACTTGTCTTAATTGTCATGTGTTTTATCATTTGACATATCACAATATGGATGGCGACCCTTCAAGTGCTTCATTTGGCAAGTTATGCGCAGCTTTCATGGGTGCCTGAGCATCTTCAAGAGTGTCCTATATTTTGTTCCCTAAGATATTGTGTTTGCCAACTCCCAAATTAATATGGGAAACAAAAAAGAGATCGTCTCCAAGATTTTTCTTTTGACATATCACAATGGATGGAGACCCTTCTAGTGCTTCATTTGGCAAGTTATGCACAGCTTTCATGGGTGCCTGAGCAGCTTCAAGAGTGTCCTATATTTTGTTCCCTAAGATATGGTGTTTGCCAACTCCCAAACTTAATATTGGAAGTTAAAAAGAGATAGTCTCCAAGAGTTTTCTATATTTTCCATCCCAAAAGAATTTTCCAAGGCACTTTTTTTCTACAACCTAGTCTCATATTTGTCACCAGGAACCCTGAATTTGTTTTTTGTAGACGTTTAAACCCTTTCACCAAATTTTTTTATCTTGTCTTTTTTCTCACCTGGAACCTTAAATTTGTTTTGTACACTTTTAAGCCCTTCCACCTCCAGATCCGTGCTCCCAAGCAGCACATATATTTGCACGCAGATGACCATGATTTGGGAATTGGAAAAAAATGGGAAAACGATAGAACAAATTGTTGGAGATGAGTTTTTGTTATTTTTTTCCAAAAACCTAAGGATGGGAAAGGAATCTATACTATAATCTTATGATTGTGTCCTTTTTTCTCCTCTGACTGAGCCATGTCGCCCTCTTTTCCATGCCCTACAATGTCAAATCGATGGCCACCAAAGAACAAAATCACGGTTTCTACCAAAACTTCCAATACACACTACGGGAAGAAAATCTACCTTTGCCGAGGGTACAGTTTTTTGTAGATCGCCTAAAATCTGGCGCCGACAAAGTGCGTTTTTGCCGACGACGCGCTCACCACCATCCAACCCTTGGCAAAGGTAGTGTTGTCAAGAGCAAGACCCTCGGTAAAGGAGACCACTCGGCAAAGAGCCACTTTGCCGAGCACCACCCTTCCGGCTTAGGCTCGACCCACGGCAGAGTTCCATCCAACCCCGATGTCGTCCATCTTGTGGATTTTGTCGAGGGCGAACGTGTGGATCACGGCAAAGTATGGGATCATTGCCAAGAGCCACCACCGGGGGAGCTCTCGGCAATGATTTGGTTTTGATCAACAAATTTCCAAAAACAACAAATGGGCCACACTATCCTACCCTTCGCCGACACTACCATGGGCAAAGCCTTATCCTCGCCGAAAGCACCCGAGGCGCTGCCGAGCGCCTTTGCAATGGCCTCTCGGCTAAAGTTTTGACGGCAAAGGGTCTTTGCCAACAAAAGTTTTGATGGCAAAGGGTCTTTGCCAAGTGCTTCCACAAAGATTTACAAAGATATACACTCAAAAAAAAAATGCAAAAACCCATAAAAATAATAGCAAATTTTTTTTTGGAGGGAGGACCCCACTAGCTAGAGGCCGACTATCTTAACACAAGTATGTTTTTTCAGTCACTCTTAATGACTGTTTTCCACAAATGTGCTGGAGGTGGGAATCGAACCCACGCTCTCCCGCTGAGTGACCTCTCTCCACTACCACTGCATTACCTATTGATTTGTGCAAAGGATTCATTTTAGTTATTCAAATATTGTATTGATCCGAGTGTAGCTCTAAACGAAATTCAAATCAAAAAGTTATCAACTACAAAGTTTCATAACTTTACCATCTAAGGTGGCTTGCAAAAATTGAATTTCAAATTTGAGAGATTCAGAGGTAATTTTGCACAATAAGATGAATTCAAATCCAAAAGTGGTAAACTACAAAGATTCACAACTTTTGAGATCTCCACTTTGCATTTAGGAAGTTTTTTTCATTCGTAGTCATTTGAAAAAGTTGAATTTCAAATTCAAGACATTCAAATTTGAAATTCAATTTTTGAAACGACCTCGGTTGGAAAAACTTTCTAAATGAAAAGTTTAGATTAAAAAAAGTCATGAAACTTTGTAGTTGATAACTTTTTAATTTGAATTCGTTTAGGGACTCAAAAACTGATTTGAAAAACTATTTTGCCGAGCGCCTCAAAGGCCCCTCGGGCACGAGAGGGTCTCTTTGTTGAATGCCTTGTTTTCAAAGACTCGGCAAAGAGGCCCTTTGCCGAGCATCTTTGCTTTGCGAAACATAATTTTTTTTTTTTTGGATTTTCATGCCCAGTTTTTTTTTTCTCGAGGCTTGGTTACCGTACTTGTAACAACATGTTGAAATTTTGATTTGTTTTTTTTACACTTTTTGCTATTTTTAAAAACTTTATAGTTATACGAACATAAATTTGTCTTTGTGTGTGTATGCACGAACAAATGCTATAGTTGTACCTTGTCGAGAGGCGTAACAAAAAAGACCTAACAAAATTATTCTACAATGACACTTTTTGCGATTTTCCACTTATTCGAATGACTTGCGGTTCAAATTTGAGTTTTGAAAGATAATTCAAATAAAAGAGGTAAAGTTTTTAAAGAATAGCAAAAAGTGTAAAAAAAAAAAAATTTCAACATGTTGTTACAGCTACTGTAGCACTAGGGCTGGATGGATATTTATTCCCGGTCTAAAACCCCCTCTACTCCCTGTTATGCAACCGAGTACGAGTTGGGGAGTATTGGTTCTTGACCTGAAATAGAAGTCTACCTTTACTCCCGGTTGGAGATAACAACCGGGAGTAGGTCCAACTAGGCACTGTGCCTTCTAGGGACCTTTACTCCCTGTTGGTATTACCAACCGGGAGTAAAGTGTTTTTTCTTTTTTTTTTTTTGATTTCATTTCAATTTATGATTTGTTTTGTTTTCTTAAGTAGGTTTTCTAATACGCATTTTGTGGTGCTAATAATATATGCAAACGCACTCTAGTTTTCATCACAAGCTTGCATTTTTTGAAAATACACAACATATATTAACCACTACGAGTCGAATTGCCTTGAGGGCCGAAAAACCGCCAAGGAAAGGAGGAAAACCGCCAAAGGAAATGATCCTGACTATAAACCGTCAAGCAAACACACTCAAGAATAGAGTGCAAGGGAAATTAGTTTCCTTGGCGGTTTTGGCGATCAAGGATGATTTCCTTTGGAGGCCGCCAAAGAAAAGTATGACCTGACTTAACTTGCCACATGGTCAAGGAAATGTTGAAACCGCCAAGGAAAGTAGTTTCCTTGAGGGTCAATTGGCCGCCAAGGAAAGTAGTTTTCTTAAGGGCCATTAACCGCCAAGTTTATTTTTATTTCCTTGAGGGTCGACACCCAAGGAAATTTATACTTTCAATAAAAAAATAATTGCAATAATAATCAATATATTCTAGTATGCAATCACTACTCACTATACTCAATTGACACATTATGGCACTTCTTGTTGAAACCAGCCATTATATTGGCATTGACATAGTCATGAGAATATTACAAGTGCATTTATCATTCATGCTTACATTGAGTTCACACATTATAACACACAAGTCACTATCACTAATAGTTTCCAAAGAGGTAGGGGTATTACTAACTCCTATGTCATGATGAAACAAATCATGTTCAGCAAATGGTCGAGCTCCCTTCTCCAGAATCCCATGTTTGCAAATATGGATCAGTTGGCAGAGATTCACAATGGTGTATGTTGCACACAACTGCCTCCAAGCCCCCCACCTTCACCTTGTATAGGCACTCCCTGAACGACCACATGATAAGATGGACATGAGAACTGGATCAAAAGTTCAGAACCGACTAAATATGCTCGGTGAACAATACCATTTATTGTAGGAAAATATCAACTATTTTATTGGACCAACAAATGGAGACAAGAGGAAGTAATTCCACCAACCAACAATAAAGTACTTCACAGCTTACAGTCCAATCTATCTAAAAATATTACAGTCCAAACTCTATTAGCAGAAGTATATAGACAATTAAGAATGAAGAATTTCCTGAGAGAATGAAAGAAGAAACACATACCACGAGCCTTGCCAGCACTAGTGGCACAATTATCATGGTCACTGCATCCCCACGAGTTCAGCACCTAGTTTTGTTCTGAACATAATCAGTTATCTAAACATTGTAGAAATTAAGAGAACACATGTATGCTGCTGCATCTGCCACTTCTAATGAAGAAACTACTACAATACAGGACACCACTCGGGCCTCTAGATCTGCAAGGATAAATTCGGCACCTAGTTTACTTAACTCATCACAGGTTGCAAGTGACTACTGCATATACAGAAATAGAGGAAAAAAGACAGAGAGAGGACTTTCACCGTGGTAAGGCGCGAGGGCTTAGCACAGACAGATCTTCAACGACAACGACGCCTCCTCACTGGGCCGCAATCTCCACGCTCCACCATCAGCAGCCGGGACCATGACCTCCGCGCGCCACCCTCAGCCGTCGGCGCCACGACATCCGTGCGATGACCTTGCCCGCCGGGTTTGCGACCTCCATGCGCCGCCTTCGGCCGCTGGGGCCTCGACCTCCGCGCGTCGATCTGGACGCTGGTGCTGTGACTTCAGATCTGCACGCCGCCTTTGTTCTAGACCGGCTACGCCCTAACCATCTCCACCTCGCGAAAGCACGGGGAGGTCCCCAACTAAGACACAAGGAGTGTCGGGACGGCCAGGGAGACGAGAGACGGGAGATGTGGGGAGTTGCGGCGGTGGTGAAGGGGAACGGGGAAGGAGAGAAGCTGGCCGCGCGAGGAATGAAAATTTAGGGTTTCGTGAGCTCACGGTAGGCAGTTTTATCCGGTGTGCTGTAACCATAGCCGTCGATTAGTATTGGACGGCTGAGATCTAGCGATGCCTTAATAGGCTGGCCAGTTCATGGGACATGCGGCCCAGGCCCAGGCCGCTGGGCCTCAAACAATTAACAATTTTCTCTGTTTATCGAGGTTTTACTTAAGCACTATTTGATCATTAGACAAAGTAAACAATCTAATCCAATTGTATTCCTGTACCCAAAATAATATTTATATAATATGGACTACATATCTGTATATTTGTTGTAGTTTCACAGATTTTTGAACGGATTTACTATTTTCTATAGCTTATATGAATTTCCATGCGCTTTTGGAAAATCACTACAACTTGAACTACACTAGCTATCAACAATGTCCAAAAATTAGAAAAAAAAAAAAGATATATGTAATAAGAATGCTTTATTTGAGCTCACATCTTTGAACTCAATGGAAAATTAAGTGTTCTACTAAACATCATTCATTATACTATTTTGATGACTACAATGAAAAAAAATCAATAATATCATAAAGTCGCCTAAAAAAATTGTAAGAATTGGTAGAGTGTCATGATATGGGTGTATAAGCTTCCCATAAAAAATTGAAGTCATTTTGAGAATGTGAGACTATATGTTGTTCACAAATGTATACATCTCTCACATAGTTCTATGTAACTATGTGAGAGATGTCTCCACTTGTGAAAACTTAAAACAAAGTGGGACTATTCCTTGTTAATATGAGTTGAAAAATTATGGAAACATAATACAACCATATTATGATCCCATGTCAAATTTTAGGATTTTCGGACACCACTAAGATATTATTGTTTTTTTTTTGTTGGAGTCACCAAAATACTTATAACCATTTCCTTGACTGTCAGCCTCCAAGAAAATTCAATAACCCCCAAGGAAATAATAAATTACTTGGCGGCTTAGAATAGCACACAAGGAAATAGGTTTTTTCCTTGACGGTTTAATATAACACTCAAGGAAATAAGTCATTTTGTTGGCGTTTACTTCAACCGTCAAGGAAACACCTATATACCTTGACGGTTTACTTCAACCGCCAAGGAATATATGTTTCCTTGAGTGCGGTGTTGAACCGCCAAAAACTACCCTTTCCTTGGCGGTTCGATTTTGGCACTCAAGGGAATTTCTGGCCGCCAAAGGCTATTTCAGATTCTGGTAGTGAACTAATAATTAGAGCATACATGTTTGAAATTACACAACATATATATTACAAGCTTTCGAAGACTGTCTTTACAAAGCATCACAACTAGTCATCGATGCTAATTCCAAAAAAAAATGAGACATGAACCGATCTTGTCCTTCACTGCTCGTAACCAAGTTAATTCCAATGGCAACTGCTCGTAACCAAGTTATCGGTGTTTCAAAGATCTGCCAGCCAGACACATGCCGGTTCGTCAGACTAATTTCTACTGAACTTTTTGGCTACTTCATTTAACGCGATGTTCACCCAGTCTGCGCTCATGGCAACTGCTGCCTTCGTGTTGCAAACCTCTGTGTGCAGCTCCCTGTTGGAGAAAAATGAGACGAGTCGTAAAGGAAATCGTGCTAATGATTAATTTCAGATACAACACACGGACAGGATTTTAGAACCCATCGATCTCAATTCTCACCTTCTAATCGTTGACCAGCACAGGAACACAACGTAGAGGCGCAGCCAGGCCAGCCAGGCCTGCGGCCATGGCGGCAGCGGCATGTGTGCACGCACGCCGCACCTGTGCGGGACAGGGCAGCGGCGACGGGGAGCAGGGCCCAACGGGGCTGCAGGTCGGCCGCGACACAGGGAGGGACCTGCGGATTCGGGGCCGCGGTGAGGAAGTGCCAACCGGAGCTGCTGCAACAAGAAGGAGAGGTGCATCCATGGTGAGTTCGCCGGAAAAGAGACGAAGACAAGCGACGCAGCCAAACGGACATAGATCGGCACGAGAGAGGTCGATGCCGACCGGAGGGGCGCGTGGATGGGGCCACGGGGAAGGGTCACAGCGGAGGAGCCACAAGTAGAGGCCGGGCGCGGATGGCGGCGCGGATCCGAAAATGGACGATTTGTTTTTGGGCACACTTGTTTTATGTATCCAATTTTGTTTTAAAATTGGGTATGACAGACGCTGAGTCGGGAGGAGCGGCGTGGGGGCGGTGTTGCACTATTGGGTGAAATCCTCCACACCCCAAGGCATTGCATTTACACTTGGAGGCGGAAATCAGGCTGGCTTCCGCCGATGGGCCTTGACTGTTTTCCGTGGCGGGCTTTTAACATTGCCCGCCACGACAAATCTATTTTCCACGATGGTTAGTTTAGGATGCCACCCACGGTTAATATTTATTAAGTGTGATAGGCATTTTTAACTTGCCTGCCACAAAAATAGGTTTCTTGTGATGGACAAAAATGCACGCCATGGTAAATAAAAATACACACTCCACGGTTAGTTGGGGCATTAACCGCGGCAGACAAAACATGTGCCCGCCACGGTTAATATTTGTGTGTCTTGTAAAATCCATTCTCAGTAGTTGTGTATTTTCTTCGACCTTGCTACATGACTTCTACGACATCTCCTAGCGGACTGGGGACTACATGAATACATGTCGTTTTCACAAATGACATCTATTCAATCTACGCAAGACACGAACTACAGTTTTTTTCTGACCCTTACAAGGCATTCAGAAATTTTATCTTTGACCCCGAGCATCTTCCAAAGAGGCTCGGGGATTACGTGAATACATGTCATTTGGTCGACAACATCTATTCATTCTAGGTTACAAGTTGATTTCTAGCTACGCTGGGACTGTTTTCTCTCTGATCATAGCACATGCCCCACACATATTTATCAATTTGTGAAATTATATAGTAACACAAAATAGTGTGTTACACACTTTCGGTTGTAACACAAAAATCCTTTTATTTGTTAAAATATGTTACTAACAATAATTAGTAACATAAAATTAATGTTACAAGCAAAATGTTACAAAAGTGTACTATATTGTAACACTTAGCTGGAACATATAAAATGTGTTACAAATATATGGTCTTTAGTACAAAAAATAAAGTTGCAGCCGTAATGCTAAAAGAACTTATACATTTGGACATTCCTATTCATAGGCGACATAGACATCACACCTAGGCGTTGTCAAGGATGTTAGGCAATCGCGTTTTGGTCATCAGAAAAACCAAGTAGCAATGAGTAAGCCATTAATAAGGTTAGTTCGATGTGAAAAAGTGAGTAATATTACTATTTTTTTTGTTGTTGCGTGAAGCCAACAACCTACTGCTGGATGGGTTAACTATTTGAAAAATTATGAAACTTTATAATTGAATAATTTTTATTTGAATTTATTACGCACCCGGATCATCACATTATATGGTATTCAGGAAATCCCATAAAACAAGCTTAAAAATACAAAAAAGTAGCAAAACATTTCCACTTGCACTTAGCCTCCTCCACCACTACAACCATTTATAACATTTGTTTATACTACATTTTGGTTCTCCACGTATTATTACGAAAGCATGTAAATTGATTGTTTGAGACCATAAACGAATTCAAATGAAAAACGTATCAAGTTTTATAACTTTTAAGAACTACAACTTTTGTTTTGGCAGTTTTTACCATCCGAGGTCGTTTGCAAAATTTGAATTTCAAATTTAAAAATTCAAACATACTTTTCCTTGACAAGATGATTTCAAATCAAAAATTATCGCCTACAAAGTTTCATAACTTTTGAGATCTGCGATTTTTGTTTTGGTTGTTGTTGATATTTATTAAGTTCTAAAAGAATATGAAGGATTACACAAGCGCACACAATGCCATTGTAGCTTTTCCCTAGGAGAGTATTCGGAGTATCGTATCCACGGGGAAGTTTTGGCTAAAAATTCTAATAACTCACAATCATGCATCTACTAACTTAGCAAACCATTGGATTAAAGTGAGGGGGTAAATGATATATGATAGGAGTTGCGAAAAACGGCGATACAGACTACATTTTCATTTTTCGGTGGCAATAAGATGATTACTGGCGCGAGCTCGATCTCGACCTGTGAAAAAATCTCGATACGAAAAATCCGAAATTTCGAAATTTCCGTTCTTACCGGCGGGGTCCGATATTTTCCATTTATCGTCCGAAATTTTCAAAAGTTTACAATATGTCCATACAAATATACCCCAAAGCCCACCCAATTAATCCATGCTTCATTTTCTCGCCTATTCTCTTCTAGGTTCAAGTTGTCACCGCTGTAACGCACTCGCATGTTGCACCCGTGTCATTGTCTTGCTCATTGAATAGGCAATTGATAATATGTTTTATTTAGTTTTTTTCATGTTAAATGGTTTAGAAATGATCTATATGTATTTCCGAATAAAATGAGTTATTTTTTGTCTAAATTTTATCCGAAATTTTATTTCTATCGCCGATAAATTTCCGATATATCCGATATTCCCTTTTATCGCCGACCACCGAGATTTTTAAAATATCGGTAGGGAAAACACAGATCTCGACCAGGTCCAACACGGGCCGAACGCGCGATCCGCTGGTGGCTGCCATGGTGGCCGCGAGCGATGGCATGCTCGCCGGCGCGCGTGGCTAGGGAACTAGAGGCCATAATTCGAAAAGTAGGGGCAAGGCGAGGTTCAAGGAGGCAAGGGTGTTCTCACCGACGCGGAAAATGGAGACGGGGCGGACCGGAGCGGCCGAATGGCGGGGTATGCCGGACGGCGGTGCTGCAATTTCCGGCGAGGGCGGATGAGTAAACAGAGACGAGAATTGAACGAGGATTCGCCGTGGACGTTCTTACGGCTCTCGAGACTCGAAGATGGCGGGAAACGACGGCGAGGCGTGTTAGGAAGTGGGCCGTCGGGTTTAGTTGGTTGGGCCTTGGGCCGTGTGGGCTTTCGAGCCGGGAGGGTTACCGCCTCCGTGTAAACAGCTTACTTAAGCTGAGCGTTGTAACGGTGAACGGAAAAAAAAGAATGAGAACAAACTTCGTCCCCAATCTATCTCTGAATCCCACGGTTCCTTCCGTGTTCTTACTAACTTCCTACATTCTTTGCTACGATTCCCCCAATTCCAGTTCTAGGTTATCGGGATCGTAACATTTGGTATCGGAGCGAGGTTAATTTAGGGGAAATTTTTTTTTTTCCAAATCCCGGCGCCGAAGAAGAGGAAGTTAGCAAGAACACGGAAGGAACCGTGGGATTCGAGATAGATTGGGGACGAAGTTTCGTTCTCATTCTTTTTTTCCGTTCTCACCGTTACAACGCTCGGCTTAAGTAGTCAAGTTACACGGAGGCGGTAACCCTCCCCGGCTCGAAAGCCCACACAGCCCAAGGCCCAACCAACTAAGCCGACGGCCCACTTCCTAACATACTCCCCTTCTTGAATCAAAGCTTGTCCTCAAGCTTAGAGAACGAATCACTCACAATGATGCAAAGAACTCAATAGGTAAAAACAAAGATCAAACTCCCAAGTCGCCATATCTTCGTGCATGGACTCCCAATGAACAAGATGCTTGTTTGATTACCTTGTCTCCTCTTCTTTGAGCGGGTCTTGAGTACTTTGCATGGCCACAATATGCGCCGAGGATCTCGTGGCTTATCAAGCCAAATCTTGATTCACCATGGAATTCGTGGAATCTCGCTTCTTCAAGCTGCGAGACATGGATCACTTGGATGGATTTTTGAGTCGGTTGGTAGGTCAAGCTTATAAGCAACTCGACCAATCCTTTGAAGCACTTGGTATGGCCCATAGAATCTGAATGATAACTTTTGATTGGTTCTTGAGGCTACAGAAGACTGTACATAAGGTTGCAGTTTCACAAACACTGAATCTCCCACCTCAAACTCTCTTTCAGATCTGTGTTTATCAGCTTGAGACTTCATCCTTTGTTGAGCTCGATTGAGGCTTTGCTTTATGACATCTGATAACAGCTCTCTATCAGTCAGCCACAGTTCAAGGTCTGGGACACTGTCCAACTGCAACTTAGCAATTCCCAATTGTCTTGGTGTATACCCATATAGTACCTCAAATGGACTCTTTCCTAGTCTTGAATGAGTAGCGAGATATACCAAAATTCCGCCACGATATCCATTTACTCCACCGTGTTGGACAAGCATGCACAAGACAACGCAAGAATGCTTCCGCACATTGATTGAGTCTCTCTGCTTGTCCATCGGTTTGTGGGTGGTATGAACTACTCATCATGAGTTTTGTATCGAGAGATCAAATAGTTGCTTCCAGACAAAGACTAGTGAAGATCTTATCTCTATCTGAAATAATGATCTTTGGAAGGCCATGCAACTTGTAGACATTGTTCATGAATGTTTGAGCAATCTTCAAAGCCGTGAAGGGATGTCTCGGAGGAAGAAAATGGCCATACTTTGTCAACTTATCAATTACCACCAATATAGCATTATGGCCTTGAGCTCGGCAACCCTTCAATGAAATCCATGCATATAATTTCCCATGCTTGATCGGGAATGGGCAAAGGCTGGAGCAGACCTGGGGTCTTTATCCTTTCAGTTTTGGCTTGTTGGCAAACTTGGCACTGCTTCACAAAAGACTGGACTGACTGCTTCAACTTGGGCCATGCAAATACTTGCTTGATTCTTGCATATGTGGCACTGATGCCTGAGTGGCCACCAACTGCACTGTCATGAAGGGCTATCAGAATATGGTGCTGTGCTAACTCATTACTGCCAACCCATACTCGGCCCTTGTATCTCAATATGCCATTATGTAACTTGAAATCATCATGGCTGTCAGGATCTAGAGCCAACTCCACTAGCAACTGTTTGGCCTGAGGGTCATCTTCATAACCATCCTGCAGCTTTTGCATCCAAGTTGGTATGCATTCAGAAATAGCCACCACTTCATCATTATGTTCACATCTTGATAAAGCATCAGCAGCAGCATTATTTATTCCCTTCTTGTATTGAATTACATACTGCAAATCCATGAGCTTAACCAAGGCTTTCTGCTGCAATTTGGTTGACACTCTTTGATCGACCAAATGTTGCGTGCTTACGTGATCGATCCCCGATAATGAAAGGTTGATGTTGAATATAAGATCTCCACTTATCAATTGCCAGCAATATTGCCATGCACTCCTTCTCATATACAGATAGAGTCTGGTTTCTGGGCCCTAGTGCTTTACTCAGATAAGCTACAGGGTGTTGATTCTGCATCAGAATAGCTCCAATCCCTAGATCACTAGCATCAGTCTCTATTACAAATTGCTGTGTAAAATCTGGTACTTGCAATACAGGAGCTGACACCAACTGTTGCTTTAGATGTTGAAATGCATGTTCACACTGCTCATTCCACAAGAACTTAGCATTCTTCTTCAACAACTCAGTGAGTGGTTTGCTGGTGAGACCATAGTTTCTGATGAACTTTCTATAGTACCCTGTGAGGCCCAAAAACCCTCTGAGCTGCTTAACAGTGACTGGTGTAGGCCAACTTTGCACAGCTTTAATCTTGGAGGCATCTGTAGCTACTCCAGCCTCAGATATAACATGGCCCAAATATTCCACAGAGTTGGTTGCAAAAGAGCATTTGGATCTCTTGATCAAGAACTGATTGTGCTGTAAGATCTGAAATACTCTTTCCAGCAATAACACATGTTCTTTCAAAGTCTTTGAGTATATTAGGATGTCATCCATGAAAACTAATACTCCCTTCCTAAGCAGCTCAGCAAAGATCAGATTCATGAAGCTTTGGAATGTTGCAGGGGCATTTGTGAGACCAAAGGGCATGACTAGAAACTCAAACAATCCATGATGAGTTCTAAAAGCAGTCTTATATTCCTCACCCTCTGCCATCCTTATTTGATGATAACCAGATCTGAAATCCAGCTTGGTGAACCACTTGGCACCAGCTAACTCATCCAATAGTTCCTCTACCACAGGCATTGGGTGCTTGTTTTTTATCAGAATATCTTGTTGAGCTTTTTACGAATCAATGCAGAATCTCCACGTTCCATCCTTCTTCTTAACAAGTAACACAGGTGAAGCAAAAGAGCTAGCGCTATGTCTAATAACTCCTTGAGCCAACATTTGAGACAATTGCTTCTCTATCTCAGTCTTTTGGATAGGAGAATATCTATAAGGTCTCATCTTGACTGGCTGAGCTCCTGATATGAGTGGAATCTGATGATCTGCTTGTCTTGCTGGTGGCAATGCACTTGGTTCAGCAAATAGCCCTTGATACCGATCCATCACTGCAGTGATTTCAGCAGGCACACTGTCAGTTTGGTCAATAGCAGCTATCACCCCATCTTCTTGTGCTTTAGATGACCACTGAATGCAGTGAGATACAGCCCCATGTTTCAGCAGATTCTTCAATTTGTGAGCACTCACTGGAGTTCACTTTTCATTCCTATCCACCACTCCTTGCAGCTTCACTGTCTTCCCTTGATGTTCAAACTGAATGGTTTTCAGTCTGTAATCTGTCAACATTGGACTGAACTCCTCAAGCCAATCCTGACCTAGGATGACATCATAGCATTTCAGGGGTAGGACCTTAGCATCAGAAGAGAAGAGATGGCCCTGGATAGCCCACTGTAAGCCCATCACTTTGTGATCACACACCATGACTCCCCCATCAGCTGCTCTGAAAGTACTAGTCTCACAAGGTACTGAAGGAAGCTTAAGATGTTTCACCAATTGTTCACTCACAAATGTCCCAATACTGCCAGAATCCACTAGTAACAAAACCTGATGCTTGCCCACCTTGGCCAACAACTTCAGAGTCTGTCTGACTGAATGATTTGGGTTTGCACTATCCTGTACTGCTAAAATGTCCTGATCATCCCCATCTTCTCCTTCCCCCTCACAATCATCAGTTGGAGATACAATGTCCATGGCATCCAGTAACTCCTCAAGGACATGAATGGAAATATTTGTAGGGCAGGTATGAGCAGGAGTCCATTTCTCACCGCATTTGAAGCACAAACCATTTCGACGTCTGAAGGACTTGAGGCTGGCCAGTTTATCTTCTGCCTCTGTCTTTGTCGGCTTGATGACAATCTTGCCGTCAGCAGGTCTGGTTCGATCGCCTCCTCCTCCAATCCTGGAAACCCCTCTGGTGAAATCCCGCCCAGAGGTCTTGCCGTGCTGCTCCAGTTCTTGTTCTTGAAGCAGCGCCAGCTGGCTGGCCGTGTCAACGTCACGGGGCTGGTGCAGACGAATAACAGTACGAATGTCCTCTCGTAGCCCGGCGATGAAGCGCGTGACGAAGAAGGTGTCGTCGAACGCTGCGTTGTACAACAGCAACCCGTGCGCAATCCGCTCGAACTCCTTGTGGTAGTCTAGCACCGATCCTGTCTGCCGCAACGAATCCAGATGGTTCAACAGGATCTGGTACTGGTTCTTGTCGAACTTGGCCGTCACCATGTCCACCAGCCTCCTCCACTCCACAATCCGCTCACGGCGCTGCACGGTCTGTAGCCACGCTGCAGCCGGTCCTTGGAAGTTCAACGTGGCGAAGCGGGGCTTCAAGCGTTCCTGCACGGCGTAGACCTCGAAATAGGTCTCGCATTGATCAATCCACCAACGAGGGTCAGAACCGTCGAACTTGGGAAACTCCATCTTGGGAAATGGTGGGTGGTGCGAATGAGAGTCATCCATGGTGTGCGGAGAAGGAAGAGGGTGATGCGGCATACCCTGACCGAAGTTCGGCGGAAGCGCCCCAAGGAGACTTGCTCCAGGGATGCTCCCGCCCGCGCCGGGCCCCATGGGCATATCAACTCGCAACGACGACGCTCTCGTAGATGCGGACGCGGTCGGAGCGATGTTGAGGTCGAGTCCCATGCCCATTCCAGATCAAGCATGGGAAATTATATGCATGGATTTCATTGAAGGGTTGCCGAGCTCTGAAGGCCATAATGCTATATTGGTGGTAATTGATAAGTTGACAAAGTATGGCCATTTTCTTCCTCTGAGACATCCCTTCACAGCTTTGAAGATTGCTCAAACATTCATGAACAATGTCTACAAGTTGCATGGCCTTCCAAAGATCATTATTTCAGATAGAGATAAGATCTTCACTAGTGCTGTCTGGAAGCAACTGTTTGATCTCTCTGATACAAAACTCATGATGAGTAGTTCATACCACCCACAAACTGATGGACAAACAGAGAGACTCAATCAATGTCTGGAAGCATTCTTGCGTTGTACTGTGCATGCTTGTCCAACACAGTGGAGTAAATGGATATCTGTGGCAGAATTCTGGTATAATACTGCTACTCATTCAGCACTAGGAAAGAGTCCATTTGAGGTACTATATGGGTATACACCAAGACAACTGGGAATTGCTAAGTTGCAGTTGGACAGTGTCCCAGACCTTGAACAGTGGCTGACTGATAGAGAGCTGTTATCAGATGTCATAAAGCAAAGCCTCAATCGAGCTCAACAAAGGATGAAGTCTCAAGCTGATAAACACAGATCTGAAAGAGAGTTTGAGGTGGGAGATTCAGTGTTTGTGAAACTGCAACCTTATGTACAGTCTTCTGTAGCCTCAAGAACCAATCAAAAGTTATCCTTCAGATTCTATGGGCCATACCAAGTGCTTCAGAGGATTGGTCGAGTTGCTTATAAGCTTGACCTACCAACCGACTCAAAAATCCATCCAGTGATCCATGTCTCGCAGTTGAAGAAGCAGATTCCACCGAATTCTGTAGCCTCAAGAACCAATCAGAAGTTATCCTTCAGATTCTATGGGCCATACCAAGTGCTTTAGAGGATTGGTCGAGTTGCTTATAAGCTTGACCTACCAACCGACTCAAAAATCCATCCAGTGATCCATGTCTCGCAGTTGAAGAAGCAGATTCCACCGAATTCCATGGTGAATCAAGATTTGGCAACAGTAAGCACAGATCCTCAGCGCATATTGTGGCCATGCTAAGTACTCAAGACCCGCTCAGCAAGAAGAGGAGACAAGGTAATCAAACAGCATCTTGTTCATTGGGAGTCCATGCCTGAAGATATGGCGACCTGGGAGTTTGATGCTGTTTTACCTATTGAGTTGCTGCATCATTGTGAGTGATCCGTTCTCTAAGCTTGAGGACAAGCTTTGATTCAAGAAGGGGAGTATGTTAGGAAGTGGGCCGTTGGCTTAGTTGGTTGGGCCTTGGGCCGTGTGGGCTTTCGAGCCAGGAGGGTTACCGCCTCCGTGTAAACAGCTACTTAAGCCGAGCGTTGTAACGGTGAACGGAAAAAAAAAAGAATGAGAACAGAAACTTCGTCCCCAATCTATCTCTGAATCCCACGGTTCCTTCCGTGTTCTTGCTAACTTCCTACATTCTCTGCTACGATTCCCCCCCAATTCCAGTTCTAGGTTATCAGGATCGTAACACAGCGGAGTCGTGGATTCCAAGCTCGGCGGTGCCGGTTATACCAGCGGCGCGGGTGCTCGGGCGGGGAGAAAAGGCATCGCGCTGCAGCTGGGGAAAGGAGTGCGAGTGGGCTGGTCGTCTTATTAGGTAGAGATGAGGGAGAAGGAGAGGAGAACCACGATGGCGAGGAGTAAACAAATGGGCGATGCGGCTCACTCGGGCTATGTCCGACAGGCTCGAGGCGGAATGCGCGGACACGGGGGCCGGGTCCTCATCGTCGCAGCTCTCCGTCGGGGCGGGGTCACGACGATGCCGCCTCCTGCGTCAAGCGGACGGAGGTAGTAGGAGAAGGGAACGGAGGAGCGTAGCCGGGCCGGCCGTTGTTCGGTTGGACCAGCTCGAGAGAAAGAAAGGAGGAGCAATGTGTTGCTGGGCTGCTGCTGTAATGGGCCATGGTGAAGAGGAAAGGAGACCGGTTGGGCCTGGTAGAAAAAGGCCACGCTTGTAAGATTACTCCTCCGTCCCAAAATAAATGATGTTTTCGCTTTCCCGAGAAACATCTACCGCAATTATATATTAAAATAGGATTAATATTTATATTACATATTTAGTATCATTGGAAAGATCTTTTGATCTAGTTTTTTAACAAATTTATTTGGAGATTTAAATCTTCTACGTATTTTCTATAAATCGAGTCAAACTTGTGGCACGAAAACCCAAAACGTCGTTTATTTTGGGACGGAGGGAGTAGGAGGAAGGGGATTTAAATATAAAAGGCTTTTCATTTTCTAAGTCCAAATCCAAGCTAATTTCAAAGGGAAAATTAAATTCACCTTTGAGTTTAAATTAGGAAAAATTGAATCACCTTTGAGTTTAAATCAATGCCACACATCATAGAAAAATAAATATGCAAAGAAAGATGTATGCACAATCATGTGTCTAGCCTTATATTTGATTTTAATTTCATAAAATTATTATTTTTCCTATGTTCAATGCACCATAAAATACGTAATTAAATCAAAATTAACTATTTAAAAAGATTTTAAAATTTAGGGTGTTACAAATCGGACGCCTCATCCGACCGACTCCATCGCCTCCCCGAGCCCGTCTAGATCCCTTTCTCCTCTCGCGACAAAAGCCATGCGGCACACTCCTCCACTCGACACTAGATCTGGCCCCATTCTCTCTCCGTTGCCCCCTACTCCCTCCTATAGTGCGGCGGCGGCCGCCTCTCCCTCCCTCCCAAAGGTGGTGGTGGCCGCAAGGGCGCATGGCGGATGCGGCCGGTGGCCCGATGATGCGGGGTGGCGGTGGAGGCCACAATCGATGACACCTCCTTCCCATTCACCATCTACTATGACTGAGGGAGATTCAGTGGCGGTGCAGATCTAGGGCCCAGATCCGGTCGACGGCGATGCAAGGTTGCTATTGGCGCACACGAGGAGGTCACATACACCTCTCGATCAAGTTATGTCAACAACATTGACTATGTGTGCCACGATTCCTGTGGCGGTGGCGGTGATCCAAATGGCGAGTCGGACAATGGCAAAGCTCTCCCGTGGCGGATCCGGGGCGGTGGCGGCCTCGATCCATGGCGGGTTTGGCGGCTATATGGGCTTTCCCGTGGCGCATCCGGCGGTGGCGAGGCTCGCCCCGTGGCGGATCCGACCGCGGTGGCCTCGCCTGTGGCGGACCTAGCGGCGGCGATCTCGATCCGTGGTGGATCCAACAGCGATTGGCTTGCTCATGGTAGATCATGTGGTGGCGATCTCAACCTAGTGGAGGCGGACTACCGGGCTTGGTTGGCTTCCGAGCCTTCCGGTCCCAGGTGGGCTTTGCTTTAATTCCAAAATTCTTTACCGTGGCGGGAGTTCCTGACATGCCCGCCACGTTTAATCAATGAACCATGCGAGCACTGTAGACCGCCATGGTTAACGGATTAACCGTGACCTTTCATTGGTGACGGGATTTTATGCCTACCTCGGAAAACAAAAATACCCTCTATGCAAAAGAAATCTATAGTAGTGATATGCACCAGTCCCTAGGCAAAGGGAAATTATCTATAATGTTGCTAGGCTAGCCCTCCGAGTTGAGTGCGGCAATCCCCATCATGTCATTGCCTGCTATTGTCGTGAAAAGGGATAAACCGTGAATGTGCCGGAATGGGCCAATAGTGTGAAAGCGTGGCCCGGTGTTTGGATATAGTGTGGACCTTGTGTGCGGTTGTGCGGGAGCACTACTACGTAACTGAACTTGCGCGGTGTTTATTTTTTATTTTCCGTGGCGGGCATTTATAAAACCGCCATGCAAAATAGTTGGCGTGGCAGCCCTCGGCCAGGGCAATGCCCGCCACGGTTAATCGATTAACCGTGGCGGGCATTTAATACCCCGCCACGGTTAATGTGTATTAACCGCGTGGCGGGCATTATACATATCCGTGGCGGGCATTGTAAAGTGCCCGCCACGGTTAATGTATATTAACCGTGGCGGTTTTATTACAATGCCCGCCACGGAAAAGTCTGGTCTATAAATACAGCCCCAACCTTCTTCTTCCCCATGGGTTTTTCGCCATTTTCTAGGGTTTTAAGCTTCAAAACTCTAGAAATCACCACTTCTGAGGGGCGGGGGAGGTTTTGCCCTTGGTTTGATTGAAGTTTGGCACCGCTAGGGGGTATTTCTCCTCTTTCTCCCCTCTTTTCTCTCCCTCTCTCCCTCCCTCTCCCTTATTCATGGTTGAATGTGGTTTGTGCTCTCTCTCTTCCCCCTCTCTCCCCTCCTCTCCCCTTATCTCTCCCCCTCCTCTTTCTCCCCCCCTCTCTCACCCCTCTCTCTCTCCCTTTCTTTTTGAGATCTAGTTTTGATCTCTCCCTCTCTCTCTCTCTCTCCCTCTCAATTAAGCTAGCTCCTCTCCCCTCTCTCCTCTCCTTCTCTCTCTCCCCTCCCCTCTCTCCCTCTCCCCCTCTCTCTCTCTCTCCCCCTCTCTCCCTCTTTCTCCACCCCTCTCTCTCCCTCTCAAGCTAGCTCCTCTCCCCCTCTCTCTCCCTCCTCTCTCCCTCTTTCTCCTCCCCTCTCTCTCCCTCTTTCTCCTCCCCTCTCTCTCCCCTCTCATTTGAAGTGTACGTGGTCTTTTCATCGATACTTCGATCTCTAATCATCGATCGCACTCTTTGTTTTGGTTTAATTAATTTGAGTAGGCCGTTGACCATGCCGCCGAATAGGGATTGGATGTACGGGCCGAGGATGAGTTTGGAATTCGTTGATGATGTGCGAAAGAAGTTTATGCCCGTCCGCTGTAAGGATCGAATCGGTCGGGGTTCGAAGTAATGGTGTGCCCGCGCTATCGCGTGCAAGCATCCGTTCTTACACAAGGATGACGACGTCGTGGAGCACTTGGTGCGGTATGGTTTCATCGAGGAGCCGAGGTACACCGTGTGGGACGTATCATGGTGAAAAAGAACCAAGTGTCGTGGCCGGTTCATCACGGAGGACCCCGTCGATCGCGAACGACGGAAACAACGGTGGTGGATGAAGGACGAGAACAAGTTGATAATCGCGATTACATCACCGTAGATGAATTGCTTGAAGACATGGCGCATTTGGCAATACGGTTGGAGATGATGGTGAACAAAGTCGAGAGTTGATGACATGTCGCCCGAGGATGCTTGCTCTTTTCGAGGAAATTGCTAACCTCAAAGATGAAGATGACATGTTGTTTGGCAATCCAAGGTGGCTCGAGAATTTTAGACAGATGAAGCAGCGGCAATTGACCCTCTCTACAAAGACGACGGCAAATGTCCGAAGGATTGCACGGTGCTACGTTTTCACCTAACGATGTTGATGCCAAGACTCGCCACGGGTGGTCGACACGGCTTCAATGACTGTTACGGTACCTCGGTGACACTTGTTTTACCCGAGGGGAATAAGATGCCCGCCAATACCTATCGGGCGAAGAAGCTGATTCGTCCCCAAGTGGCGATGAAGCTTAGGAAGTTTCATGCGTGCCCTAACCACCGTGTATTCTATACCGGGTGACTATGCGGACTTACACAACCGTCGCGATGCGGCGTGAGTCGCTATAAGAGGAATGCTTGGGCCGCCGTGCCACCGATGAGGGGGGGACCGCCGAGAGGTCCCAAGAAGCGTAAGACGGGCAAGAAGAAGCGGATGCCACCTCCTCGAGGACGAGAAGAAGAGGGTTACACCTAGAGGAAGATCCCCTGCCCCTATCGGTGTGTGTTGGTATTTGTTAGCTTACAGAGAAATATTTACAGATCCGCAAGCGCACGGATGTCCAGTGAGCATTTCACCCGGGGAGGGTTTTAAATATATATCGTATCCACAAGGAAGATATGATAGGTGGTTCAAATGATTAAAGACAAAGATAGAAGACTAATGAGATTTTGGTAGTCGGCATATACTTAAACAAGGTAAGCCAATAATAAATAGCAATAAGGTAAATGAGACAAAGCAGAGGCACACACGTAGTGAGTATAGCATAAAACTAATTCCTAGTGAGATTAGGATTGGATTTAAGACAAAGGGACAGTTCTTATGTAGCATACAAAGACTCTATTAAATGGTTTTAAACAGGCATAGCATAAGATCATATATAAATCAAAACCATAAATAAGAATGTGCACCCCGAAGATTACTTAAGAAAATCAGAACGAAAAACAAGATTAACCCAAGAACCATTATCGACTAGGCTTACATACGAGGGACGGATTGCAAAGGACTCAATAGTGTTTGTCACCACTACGATCTACCACACGACCCGGCATATAAGGTGAATCCGCAAGTAAATTATATCTAAGCACCATGCTTACATACTCTCTACTACCTAGCACACACGCGTGTAATATACTAGGAGCTCTACGAATAAGCGCGTTGAATTATCATGAATAATGATCATATCAAATATGCTATGACTAGAATAAAGTAAAAATAGAATAATTGCATGCATAGTAATGGAATAGCATAAAGTTGTAGGAAAACAATAATAATATTGATCCATGGTGACTTACGGATCTAGAACCGAGCGCACGCTCTCTCTTCTCTAAACTCGACTTTCTATCTAAACTAGGCTCTAGATCTATATATAGAGCTTACGAATTAGCTATCCTATCTCTTGGTGGCGCCTCTTCTTCTCCTGCCTTGGCTTCAACTTGATCTTCTACTTGATGATGACTTGAGGCTTCAGATCGATTATGAAACAGGGGAGCCTGGGGGCTGCTTATATAGTCGGGAGAGGGCGTCCACGTGTTGGACTCGGATTACAACTCTAACTCCACCGTAACCATCGGATCAAACCGACATTAAACAAGCGGGATTAGATTGCGTCTCGGAGGCGGTGGAGGAAGCTTCGAAGGGGCTGATGTGGCGAGGGGGAGGCCGGGCCGGCTGTTATTTAGGCGGGCCGGCCCGCAGTGTGGCCCACTGGGGTCCGCGGTCGCGTCGTGGCTTCGAGTCTTCTAGATGATGTTTTCTTGGGTGTTAAGTTTCGTTCACGTCGGGTAACATCCGGAGCCTTCTAGACTTGTTTCGAGTTGGATTGCATTGCGTTGCGTCCCGTCATATGACACGCTAATTCGGCTGGCTTTTCCCTGTTAAGTCCCTCGCAAATCACAACTTTACCAAAACTCGTGGAAATCATTAGTCCAAAGCCCTATTCTATTGTTGATTTATCTTTTTAGTCCTTTTTCATGAATTGTTGATGCGTAAAAATATGAGTTAGTGAGCATCAACGATTGTGGTACCTACCCGTGCTCGATCGCTGCGTGCAATTTTTGGGAACCCGAGGATGCCAAGTCGATGTCCCGGCATGCATCGGCGAATGCATGAAGGGCGATGGCAAACACCCCTGGATGCCAAAACGTGGAAACGCATCGATGACATGTTCCCGGAGTTTAGGGACGAGCCCAGAACGTAAGGTTTGCTTTGAGTACTGACGGGATGAATCCGCTTCGAGACCTCATTAGCTCGCACAAAAGACCGGCCTGTCACCCTCACCATATACAACCTCGCCTTCCTACGAGTGTCCGAAGCGCAAATATCTTCTTTTCCTCGCGATGCTCATTTCCGGACCAAAGCAGCCAAGCAATGATATAGATGCCCTCATTGAGCCAGTAATGGAGGAATTGGTGAAACTATGGAAAGGGGTCAAGATTATGGATGCGTTCGAGAAGAAGAAGTTCACTCTAAAGGCCATGATAATGGTCACCATCAGTGATTACCCCGCTCTCTTTTCATTGTCGGGCAGATTAAGGGGAAGACAAACTTGCATAGTTTGCATTGAGAATACCCGCTCTACTTACCTTAGCAAATCCCAAAAGACGGTGTACATGAAACATCGTAAAATTCCTGCAAAGAACACAGTGTACCGGAAACTTCGATGGATGAGTACTTTGACGGCGAGCCATCGGAGAAACGGAGGAGCCGAAAAAGGTAAAGTACGGGCCAAAGGTGTTTGAAATGGTGAAGAACATAAACCACGAGTTTGGAAAGAAGAAGAAAGCCGGTGAGCCAAAGGCAAAGAAGAAGCGGAAGCGGAACAAAAAGGCAAAGTGGAAAAAGAAGAAGAAGAAGAAGGTAAGCGAGAATCCAATCCGTCACCGCCCAAAGTCCCATTCAAGAAGCGGTCGATTTTCTTCAAGCACCGCCATACCGGAAGATGCTCCATACACCTCATGCCATTGATAACATGCATCTACGTAAGAATGTCTTCGAGCTTGGTCGATTTTCCTAGACATCAAGACTAAGACGAAGGACGGTGTCAAGTCACGTCCGATCTTGCCGACATGGGCATCGGACCGAACTTCACTTGACACCCTCGGGAATAGCGGAAAAGTCGACCTTCCACCGCGAGCTACAATCGACACGGGATGAAAAGAGGGATTTTTGCAAATGGCTCGGGGATGTCAAAGTGCCGACCGGTTTTTTTGTTCCAACATAAAGAGCATTGTATCGATGAAAGACCTCACACTTGTCAAACTTCAAGGCCCATGACTGCCATGTCATGCCGACGGTGTACCTTCTTGTGATTAGGTGCATCGCCCCGAGTTCATGCATGAAGATGGTCATTACACGCTGTGCTACTTTTTTAATCGCATCACGTAGAAGGTCATCGCTGAAAATGACCTCCCCGCACCGAAAAGAGTTCATCGCGGAGACTATATGCCGCCGAGATGTGCTTACCACCATCTTTCTTCGATATTATGCCACACCTCATGATACACATGGTCGATCGGATAGAAGAACTGGGGCCTCTCTACCTACACGAGATGTGGACGAACGAGCGGTTCATGTCATCTCTTAACAGATCCGTCCTTAACCGTGTATACCCAGAGGGCTCTATGATCGAGGCATACACAACACAGGAGGCTGTTAACTGCTGCATTAGATACATTCGGGATGGAAATGCAATCGGCCTACCCGACCACCCGCACGAAGGCAGGACCGTGGGAATGGGCTGCGCGGGGAGGAAAGTACGTAGCTAGAAGATGCTAACGCATACATCTCCTTCTCAGATAGGAATTATATACCCCATCGGCGGGGACGATGGGTCAGCCCGGACTGCCTAGACTACTTTGAGCTTGGCAAGTTCATGGTGCCCAAGGGCCAGCTAATCGAGGGCGAGGAGTGGGACACTCGCGGGTTCCACCGATTATATCGGCATGCGTTGATCGGGGGTGAGGGAGTTCCATTTCGGGGTTCCTAAAGAGCTCTTTAACTTGGACTTCGATATTTCACCGCCAATAGACTTCGACGAAATGTGGCGGTTGCTACGGCGCCAGACCTCGACCAATCCATTGTCACCCTCTATGCCGCGTGAGTTTGTTTACCGATAATTACGCCGCATACCGACTAATTCTAGGTCTCCGATTCTATATATAATGACGTGACCACATGTGCTTGCAGGATGCAAGCATTGATAGCCCAAACGATGGATCAACCAGTTGTGTTTCTATGTCCAGCGTATATAGACGTGGCGTATTTTTCTCATATCTGGATGGAGACCCAAAGGAACGAACAACTCAAGAAGCTGAGCAAGGCCAAAAAATATGAACACTTTGAAAAATTATGCGATGCAAGAGTTAGAGAGATGGCGGACTACATCCGTAAGTGCATGAAGAAGATCAAAACGGGACGCCGGTTGTCTCATTGCGCCCAACATATCAAGTAAGTCAAAAGCAATACTTTTTATTTTTTGAACACTTGGAATCTATCTCTAATCAAATAAAATGGTGTAGCATTGCTTGGTATACAAACAACAAAGACACATTGGCCACCGGATTACTTGGCTAATCTTCCCTCGGGATGGATGTGCCCTTAAGGCCGGACTCGTTGGATGATATACCAAAAGGCCTCTACAAACATTTTGAAGAGGCCTCCCCGTAGTACAGAAGTCACGACACTTGTATACTATTTCATACCACAAACTTCGAAGTCATGACACTTTGTGAGATTTCGCATGGGGCATACAAGGATTACTTGAAAGACCCCGAGTCATACGATCGGAGGATGAGCATACACAAAGAAAAACATAAGGACAAAATGAAGATCGGGGCGAGACTACGAGGTATATGCGGCATTACTCTCGTTTGCTCGTCCATATTGAATGGTCTCATAATATTCTAACCATTTTAAATTTACATATATCGTGGGTGCGGTGCGGTAGCGACCTTTCGGCAAAGAACCTTGTGTGGTTTCTATACCCGTACGATCATATCCCGCAGTGGCGTGTACCGTACTACGTGGCGCGAAATGACGAAGAAAACCACGCAAGGTTTTGGAACCAAAACTTGGGCGACCTTAAGTTCAAGAAAATGGTTGGCGCCATCCGTAGGGCCGTCGTTGAGGACGTTGTGCTACCTACCCAAGCAAATTCTTCGACCCTAACAAATGACCTCGCTACAAACGAGGCCTTATATATGGGAACTTAGGGACTGGAGAAACGCTAGACATGAAGGACTATTTGTGGGATGACATTGATTTGTAACCTAAACTCTTGATTGAGCAATCGATCATTCGATCGAAGTTTTGTAAATTTGATGTGTGGTGTGGTCACTTATAAAAAACTCTAAGTGCTTAATTGAATGTCCATGTTAGTTGAATGTTAACTTGTCATGCATGTTCAAAATTTATGTCAATATTCTCTTATTTTATTATTTAATATGTCGTTTAAATCATAATATATGATTTTATAATATTTTTTGAATTATTTTTTTATTAATCCTGAATTAATTAACCGTGGCGAGCTATTAACAAAAAACCACCATGGTACATTAACCATGGCGGGCACGTAAAGATGCCCGCCATGGTTAATCTATTAACCGCTTGCGATCTTTGTTACACGCCCGCCACGGTTAATAGATTTTGCGTGGCGGGCATGGAGTCCGCCACGGTTAATCGAACGATTCACCGTGACCCTAGCTCCGTGGCGGACACAATGCCCGCCACGGAATTTCCATTCTGTAGTAGTGGAGATGGAAAGGTGTAGCATGTGGCCCGCACTTGACCCACTAATTACAAGTCGTGGGGACGTGAGGGCAACACTATAAAGAGCGCACCGCCGCACCACCTCGTCTCCTTCGCTTCTCGCTCACCAGTCCACTCGCTCGTCAGCTGCATAGTGCCACCAGGCGAGGGCGATGGCGGGTAGACAAGGGAGGCAAAGAGCAATGCGGCGGTGGCTTGAGCGGGAAAGCTCGCAACTAAGAAGCCACGCAAAGTTTGGCGAGGAGGGGGTGGCGGCACAGCGGGGTGAGGTTGTGGAGTTGTTGTGTAGTGAGAGGGTAATGACTATACTACCCTCGGCCAGATAAAATGAATAAAAATAGCTATTATGCAGAGACTACAATAGGAGGTGGTAGGAACCGATTCCAAGCATTGTAAAAGTCCTCTTGTTTTTTTGGTAATAATCTTTGTCAACATCGTGCACACTTGAATGACACGTATTGACCTGATCTAGTTAGTGCACGCGCTATTTGTTTTCGTTTATTGTTGATTGAGCGTGTGATCCCCGATGTCAGTGAACATTGTCACATGCTGATATGATCTTGCGATCCCCGGCCGGTGTCCCGTGCTGATATGATCTTGTGATCCATTAAGCAATTTTAGTGTGTTACAAGATAATGGTAATACAAAAATCATACGTAGGCAGCTGGAGAAATGAGCAACACACACTGATATAAGATCTGCGGCTGATGATCGAGCTGCTTGCTGCCTAAAGCAAAACGTCCGTCAAAACCCCTTCCACCCTCGCGAGAACTGTTGCTACTATATCCCTGTACTACTTATCCACTCATACTCATGATTTATGTACAAAATATCATTCACGGTGTATGGAAGTCGTAGGCAGGTAGCACATGTTTTCGAACTTTCCAAGTCTTCCACAAGCAGCCATTTCCTGGTCGTCCAGAAGCTGTTTGCTCCCTGAAGCAATTGCCTAGCTAGCCTCCAGCGTAGATCAGAGGAGCCGTTAACTTTGGATTTGTCAGCGGGATGCTTGTTCCTCATTATCATGACTCGATCGGTCCGCCGTATATATCTACTTGTTCCTCAACTCTCGGCCGGCTGCTTGTGGAAGACCAGGAAAGTTCAAAAGCATGTGCTACTGCCTAAGACTTACATATATATATGTTGGCGGCTACGGATTCAGGTAGACGTGGACCTTGCACAGTCAGACAGCTGATCGGACGACTGAGAGTCAGACAAGAGCTTAAATTGAAGAAAGCACAAGGCAAGGCAGATCGACACGTTAGTTTGTGGCGGAAAACTATAGATTAGTTTTTGTGATCAGTAACTGAGACGGAGCTCTATATGATAAAAAAAATCACCAAAAAAAAACCTTGACGTCTCCGGTCAATAGTCGCACCCATCATATTTGACGTAAGTGTCTCTCGTTGAAATTCTAGAACGTCAAGACCTTGAAGAGTATTATGCACGTACAGTTTACGACAGATATATATATAGTACATATATATATATATAACGAACTGGCGTTAGATGGATAGATAGATGCTTCCGCGTAGTATCGTGTAACACCAAGCATCATGCAGGCTGCATCTACTCGACTTTGACTTCTGGAAGGTAGCGACAGAGGCGGCTCTGCCCGTTAGCCTGTCATATCAATCAATCATACACTAGCCGCCACGAGCCACGCAGCCACGGCCCACCTGCTCCTACTACAAATTCGAACGGCTCCTATAGTAGAGGAGGAAGATCGAGCGCAGGAACTAGCTAGGGATCCCGATCGATCGAGATGGACGGGTCGGGGAAATCCAGAAGGTGCTGAGCATGCGGAGGAGCGGCAGCGGCTCCGTGTGGCGGCGTGGGGACGACGTGTTCTCGCGCTCGTCCAGGGAGGATCAGGACGACGAGGAGGCGCTGCGGTGGGCGGCGATCGAGAGGTTGCCCACCTACGACCGCGTCCGCCGCGCCATCGTCCCGGTCGCAGACGAGGCCGGCGGGAACGGCGTCGTGGATGTCGACGTGCTCAGCCTCGGCGCGCAGCAGCGACGGGCGCTGCTGGAGCGCCTCGTCCGCGTCGCCGACGAGGACAACGAGCGCTTCCTGCTCAAGCTCAAGGACCGCGTCGACAGGTACTAGCTAGCTCAGCTCGCTCGCGCGCGCGCGATGACTTGACTTGCGTACGTGCCCGCCCGGCCGAGACTCAGACTTGGTTGGTTTGTGCAGAGTCGGGATCGACATGCCCACGATCGAGGTGCGCTTCGAGAACCTGGCAGCGGAGGCGGAGGTGCGCGTCGGCAGCAGCGGCCTCCCCACCGTCCTTAACTCCATCATCAACACCATCGAGGTACGTATGGGAATCGAGCCCGACCCCATTTCTGAGATCGATCCCATTCCCCGGCCCTAAACATGCATGCTTCTTATTACAATTTACAAAGGCATGTCAGCCTTGCAAACGGTTCCAAGGCTCGGCTCGTTAAGCTTTTTTTAACACGACTTCACGTGTATTTTAATTAAGAAGTCACATAAAAACAACAAATCGCTATCGAAGCGAGATGCAAGGATAGTTGAGTTCACTAACCCCTTGGAAACTAAAGTGGATTACATATGCTACAAACAATAGACCGAGGCATCATGCCATGTCTGCCACGGGCATAGCACGCAGATGCCACGCTTGGTACAACTCCTTCATAGTCGAGCGTGTAACCCGGCATTTGGAGGAGGAAAGAGGATCCCCAAAGGCGCGTTGGAACTTGTCATTGTAGCCGCGGTCGGGGACGCCCTGAAGGGAGGGTCCGGCGCCGGCCTCCACTCCAAGAACAAGACCTTCTTGGCCTGAACCTTTGGTCTTGGGCCGCGATGGTGAGATAATGTCGTGATGCGCACACTCCGTCGAAGCACCAGCGGTGAGTTGATGCTACGGATACGTGCCTTGGGATCAGGATACGTTCCTTTACTTGGCAGAGTATATCTTGGCAGGACTAGAATGCTTTAAAAAAAGGTTATATACGGAGAGTGGGTGATGGTTCCCAAATAAATAAATATATGGTCTGATAATTGGATTCCAGGCAGCGATGATTTAAAAATCGAGACACCTAGAGGCCGTTGTTTAGTCTCGGGGGCGCTTAGTCACTCGGACAGTTGGGAGATCGAACCGGCTTCTGGCCCAGCCCGCTGCTGTCTCTGGTCTCCACAGCCGAGCTGTGGGCCGGCCCAATACCAGAGCCAAACCTTGGCTCCCAGGCCCAAGGCCTCTTGACCTTCACGTGCAACACACGAGCAAAAGAGGAACCGAGCGTCCTCCTAGCGTCCTCCTCGGCTTCGAGTGACGGCGACGGCGCAGGCGCAGGCGAGCGCGGAGGTGCGAAGCGGCCCTAGGCCGGCGCCCCTCGCCCTGGTCCGGCGCAGCGCATCTCGGGCAGTTCCTCGGCTTCGTTGCTGCGCAATCTCGGCGGAGATCGACGCCCGCACTTCCGGCGGGAATCGGCCGCGGTCGTCGGCGGGGAGCTTCGTCGAGCCGGCCCGGCGGTCTTCCTCGGGAGCAGAGGCGGCCCGCGGCGCGTCGGGATGGAGACGGCCGAGGGCGGCGGCGAGCCTGCGTCCGTGCAGATCGGAGGCGGCCTAGGGCGGGGCCCACGCGCGCCGGCCTTGCGGGTCGTGAGCGGGAAGAGGTGCGGCCTCCTCTGCGCACTGAGGCCCAGCTCGGGGCGGGGGCTTCGACGGCGGAGGTCACGACGGAGGGGCCTTGCGCACGGGACTTGTCCGCGCGGGTGGAGGTCCTCACCTTGGGCGGTGTCCTTGCGGGCATAAGCCCCTGGCCTTGCGCTCGCCCCTGCGAAGGCCCCAGCGGATTGGCCTTGCGCTTGACCTTGCGGCGAGGCCTTTCCGGTGGTTAAAAATTTCATGTTGGAGGAGCAACAAGGTAGCAAGTATAGTTTTGTAAAAATATTTGAGCTCTTGAATTCAAAAGTTAAAATTTCAACGCATTTTTGGAAAAGCTCCAAAAATCGGGATGTCAGCCCAGCCGGTGGTTAATTCGTGCACCTACTTATGCGATAGCGAAAAATCTGATGATGAATTATGATTTGTGCACCTCTTGTGTGACTCAGGAAGCAGCGAATGCGCTGCACATACTGCCCAGTAGGAAGCGGATCATGCCTATCCTCCACAATATAAGCGGAGTCATCAAGCCTCGAAGGTAATGGAGAAAAATGATCTTTCTTCATTGTATTTGGGTGTCAAATGGTTTGTCCATATACACCTACATAGTTGTTGAAATGTTTGTTTTGTTTCAGACATCTAGAATAATCCTATTAGTTTGGGGTATGTTGTTTACAGTGTAATCTGTGAGTTTGTGACTACTACTAGAGGGATTTGATATCTTGGCTTCTTCCACCAGTCTACCTCAGGTTGTTTACGTACGTTTGTGCAGGATGACACTTCTGTTAGGCCCACCAGGATCAGGGAAGACCACTTTGCTGCTCGCATTGGCAGGAAGGCTTGACAAAGACCTCAAGGTATTTGTATTATTCATTCATTGTCCAAAATCATCAACATCATATCTCTTCTGTTCTTAAATTGTGCATAAAAAATGACTGGGCAGCAGAGTACGCATATATGTTTCCTGGAAATTCTGACACAAACTAAGGAAATGATGAAATGTACAGACTAATGTGACGAAGCACTACACCACAGGTTACAGGCAAAGTGACATACAACGGGCACGAGATGACAGAGTTTGTTCCAGAGAGGACGTCTGCGTACATCAGCCAGCATGACCTCCACATAGCAGAGATGACTGTGAGGGAGACACTTGCGTTAAGCAGCACGCGTTGCCAAGGCGTTGGTGACCGCTTTGGTATGGTACAATATATATATAATTACGGGAAAATAGACATGGATATATATACTCAATTGTTTATGCTCATCAGATTCCCCTTTTTAAATTCCCTTTATATATGTTGTTAGATATGCTGACTGAACTGTCAAGGCGAGAGAAGGCGGCCAATATCAAGCCTGATGCTGATATCGATGCATTCATGAAGGTAAAAAAATCATCAACTTGTGATAATGTTTAGTGAATATTTAGCCAGTCAGTCAGAATCAAACTGAGTGATTTTTCTTTCTTAATAATTTAATTAGGCATCTGCCATGGGCGCCAAGAGGCTAATGTGGTCATTGACTATATTCTCAAGGTAATTTTGGCCTCGATCATCCACAGATATATAATTTTAGATAGGTTGAATTCTATATATATTCATTCATGTCTTAACAATTATATTTGTTTGTACGATCACCTGCTGTAGATACTAGGACTAGAGATATGCGAAGACACGATGGTAGGTGATCAAGTACTCAGGGGCATATCTGGTGGACAACGAAAAGCGTGTTACAACCGGTTCAAAGACAGTTATTTCCTTGTTTATACAGTAATGAGTAGTTAAGCTCAATACCAATAGGGTGCAGTGAAATGAGATGCTGGTTTGGATGTTTGTTTCCTATCCTTCAGGTGAGATGCTGGTTGGTCCAGCCAGGGCGCTTTTCATGGATGAGATCTCGACGGGGCTTGATAGCTCCACTACATTCCAGATTGTCAAGTCGCTCAGGCAGTCCGTCGACATCCTCGGTGGCACAGCTGTTATCTCATTGCTGCAGCCGGCGCCTGAGACATACAACTTGTTCAGTGACATCATTCTCCTTTCAGGCGGCCAGATTGTGTACCAGGGCCCGCGAGAACAAGTTCTTGAGTTTTTCGATTCCATGGGTTTCAGATGCCCTGAGAGGAAGGGTGTTGCTGACTTCTTGCAAGAAGTATGTAGTGTACTTCATGCACCACCATACCATGCCATATATGTATTTTCTTGTGTGCATAACTAACGTTCTTGTTACCATATATATGGACCTCCTTCCTGAGCAGGTGACTTCAAAAAAAGATCAGAAACAGTACTGGGCACGACATGACAAGCCCTACAGGTTTGTGTCGGTGAAGGAATTTGCAACTGCATTTAAGTCATTCCAAACGGGGAAAGCTCTAGCAAATGAGCTTGCAGCTCCGTTCGACAAGAGCAAATGTCACCCAGCCGCACTAACTACTACAAGGTGCGGCGTGAGTACAAAGGAGCTGCTAAAGGCAAACGTAGACCGCGAGATCCTTCTCATGAAGAGGAACTCTTTTGTCTACATTTTCAGGACTTTCCAGGTACGTACACACGTATCTCACCAATCCAAATCCGAGAAGTATTCATGATCAATGGACTAATTCCTTGCAATATTTTCTAACTCGATCATTCCTTGGTGCTCTCACAGCTAATGCTGGTCTCAACCATTGCAATGACTGTCTTCTTCCGTACGAAGATGAAGCGTGACACAGTGACAGACGGGGGTCTCTACTTGGGCGCAGTTTTCTTTAGTGTGGTTATGCTCATGTTCAATGGCTTCTCTGAGATGGCACTCACTGTCTTCAAGCTGCCTGTATTCTTCAAGCAGAGGGATCTCCTTTTCTTTCCAGCATGGTCCTACACTATACCCACGTGGATTGTCAGGATACCCATCACATTCATAGAGGTTGGCGGTTATGTATTCTTGACATACTATGTCATGGGGTTCGACCCAAATGTCGGCAGGTGAGAACGATCGATTTCCTTCTAGTAGTTTAACTGGCTCAGTATGCTTAGCCTGCCTGGTATTATATTGTTAATGTTCTAACAGTACCCGGCAAAATTCAGATTTTTGAAGCAGTATCTGCTTCTGTTAGGAGTTAATCAGATGTCGGCAGCGGCCTTCCGGTTTATCAGTGGGGCAGGGAGGAACATGATAGTTTCTAATGTCTTAGCATCACTCATGTTGATGACTATTATGACGTTGGGAGGATTTCTTATAGTAAGAGGTAAAAGCTCAGATCGTCTGTCTCTCTAACGGTGCAATTGTATTTTTAAAAAGAAAAAATCGTGGCAGTTATTTACAGTGTCATTTTTCTTAAACCAATGCTTCTCGATCTGCTTGCAGAAAAAGTGAAGAAATGGTGGATATGGGGTTACTGGATTTCCCCAATGATGTATGCGCAAAATGCTATTTCAGTGAATGAGATGTTGGGGCACAGCTGGAACAAAATATTGAATAGCACTGCCTCCAACGAGACTCTAGGTGTGCAAGCCCTTAAGTCCCGTGGGTTATTCAACGAAGCAAAATGGTACTGGATTGGCTTCGTGCACTGATTGGGTTCACCTTACTCTTCAACGCACTCTTCACTCTTGCCCTTACATACCTTAAGCGTGAGTGACTCCAAAACCGTTGGTTTACTCATTTATTTTTCAGTAATTGTACGTGTTCTTGGATTTTCACAATATCTGAACCTACGTGAATGGTTTCATCTTTTATTTTTATCTTCCAGCATATGGCAGCTCTCGGCCATCAGTATCTGAAGAGGAACTGAAGGAGAAGCATGCCAACATGAAAGGGGAGGTTTTGGATGCCAATCACTTGTCATCAGCAAGCAGTCATCATTCAACAGTAGTTACTGATAGTACTGATCATCCAGCAGCTAAAAAGGGGATGATCCTTCCATTTGTCCCACTTTCACTCACCTTTGACAACATCAGATACTCTGTTGACATGCCACAGGTGAAATATATTTAGAAAGTTTTTTCCCTTACATTATTAATTAACAAAGGTCATAATTGATCACTAGTTTATTTTTACCCATTCATGGTTGTGAAATTAAATTCAGGAAATGAAAGCACATGGTGCACAGGAAGATCGTTTGGAGCTCCTCAAAGGTGTCAGTGGGTCTTTTAGGCCTGGTGTGCTGACTGCACTGATGGGTGTAAGTGGTGCAGGAAAAACTACTTTGATGGATGTGTTGGCAGGGAGAAAGACTGGTGGGTACATTGAAGGAGACATCAGCATTTCAGGATACCCAAAGAACCAAGAGACCTTTGCACGTGTAGCAGGATACTGTGAACAAAATGATATCCACTCGCCACAGGTGACGGTCTATGAGTCACTGCTTTTCTCAGCATGGCTCCGGCATCCCAAAGATGAAGATTCAAACAAAATAAAGGTCAGTTAGACAAAATTAAATAGTAGTCATTTGTACCTTCAGTTCAGTGGATATATACTTGGTAGAAAGTTTCTTACCTTTATGCATGTGCGCAGATCTTCATTGAGGAGGTGATGGAGCTTGTCGAGCTCACACCGCTAAGAGATGCTTTGGTTGGACTTCCTGGAGTGAATGGCCTATCAACTGAGCAAAGGAAAAGGCTTACCATTGCTGTGGAACTTGTTGCAAATCCGTCAATCATCTTCATGGATGAGCCAACCTCAGGGCTTGACGCCCGAGCAGCTGCAATTGTGATGCGGACAGTAAGGAACACTGTTGATACTGGTAGAACTGTGGTCTGCACGATACATCAGCCTAGCATTGACATATTCAAGCATTCGATGAGGTAAACATCATATATATTTTTTTCTAGGTAGCTAACCTTATTTTACTAGGTCTTGTTAATTGCAAGGTCTAAATGTTTGATTAATGCTTGCGCAGCTTTTCCTAATGAAGCGTGGTGGAGAAGAGATCTATGTTGGTCCACTTGGTCATAATTCTTCTGAGCTAATCAAGTACTTCGAGGTATCTCAAAGGATAGAGATTATCAATATGCATGTATTAAAAAATGTGTAACAAGCTAGATCATGTACGTGATTTCATTCATTTTATCCAGGGATTCATGGGGTTAGGAAAATTAGAGATGGCTACAATCCAGCAACATGGATGTTGGAAGTGACTGCAATGTCTCAGGAACAGATTCTAGGTGTTGATTTCAATGAAATATACAAGAAGTCTGAACTCTACCAGTAAGTAAATAATTCCAATCCGGCCGAAGTCTCTTCATCTTTAATTTCAATGACATATATAGATGCATGATGTGTTGCTTGTTACGCAAACTTACAGGAGGAACAAAGCCTTGATAAAGGAGTTAAGCCAACCAGCGCCAGGTTCAAGTGAGCTGTATTTCCCAAGCAAGTATCCACAATCTTTCATCACACAATGTGCAGCTTGCCTGTGGAAGCAAAACCTGTCATACTGGAGGAACCCTGCTTACAATACTGTTAGGTTCTTGTTCACTACCATCATTGCTCTCCTACTTGGCACCATCTTTTGGGACCTTGGTGGCAAAGTGTAAGTCAACATCAAAATTGAAAGATAAATTTAAGCATATTTTACTTGTTCTTGTTAAATAATTATATATCTGGCATCGTGAATTGCCAGGAGGGGCCTTAACAAGACTTGTTTAACGCCATGGGATCAATGTACGCTGCAGTTATGTTCATCGGTATCATGAATTGCACGTCAGTTCAGCCAGTGGTAGCCGTGGAGCGGACAGTGTTTTACCGCGAAAAGAGCTGCGGGCATGTACTCTGCTTTCCCGCACGCTTTCGGCCAGGTTGTGATCGAACTCCCATACGCATTGGCTCAGGCTATCTTTTTACGGTGTCATAGTCTACTCCATGATTGGGTTTCAGTGGACAGCTGTTAAGTTCTTCTGGTACCTCTTTTTTGCCTACTTCACAATGCTCTACTTCACATTCTACGGTATGATGGCCGTTGGCCTCACACCAAACTACCACATAGCCGCCGTCGTCTCCTCGGCATTCTACGGCATCTGGAACCTCTTCTCCGGATTTCTCATCCCCCGACCGGTAAGCAGTGATCAAAGAATAGCTACCTCAGTTTTTTTGTACGACGTTTCCAAAGGAAAAAGAAATTAAAGCTCAGCTCAGCTCATTCCTATTCATTCTTACACAGAGAACGCCGATATGGTGGCGATGGTACTGCTGGGCATGCCCGTGGCATGGTCCTTGTACGGGCTGCTGGTGTCGCAGTTCGGTGACATGATGACGGAGATGGAAGACTACAACAAGCCCGTGAAGGTGTTTCTCGAGGATTACCGACTTCAAGCACAGCTGGGTGGGGTGGGCGGCTGCCATGGTAGTAGCCTTCACGGTGCTCTTTGCGGCCCTGTTCGGCTTCCCATCATGAAACTCAATTTCCAAAAGAGATGATGCATGCGTAATCAGAGGATCGTGTCCACCACCATGTTTGCATTGGTTGAGCGGCAGAGCCATTCACTATCACTAGTGATTTCTTTCCATGTAGTATTAAGAGTTATTTGTATGGTGATGAATTTATCAGAGCTTGGATGATTGTAGCACTGAAAACTTTGTTTCAAAACTAGAGTTTTGCTCATCTTTTTTTTTTTTTTTTTTTTTTGCTATCATGCGGAAGCACGTTTTTTATTAAGCGAAAGAAGTTTTTTTTAGTATAGGAAATGGAGGGACTGCAACCCGCTATTACTGAAGCCCACCCAACAACAATTCACACACGCTTGTGATTACAATGAAACAAATGCAACTAAAGTAACAAGAACATCGGGGCTTACACCTCGATCTGAAGTCCTATCAGATCCAGGGCCTTAGGGGCGTTACGTCGAAACGTCCTTTCAAAAGAATCTACAAAGAATCCTTCCGCTCGACCAAGTCGACGTATTACGTAAGGCGGCCTTGACTTCGTTATCATCCACCAAGTTAGTAGCATCCTCTTCGACCTCAATGCCAAGCTTCCTCAACAACACGAGTTGGACCTGTCGGGTGAGTTTTGCTCATCTGTCTGTATATATTGAAGTAAACATGCAGTCCATACAAATTTGAAACCCTACCATCTGTTTTTAGGCCCTGAGAGGAGAAGCAAGGTTGAAATACCAATAGTCTCTTCTCCATTTCATCTGATCTGGTAATGTTTCATGTCATGAGGACTTGTGTTTACGTCTCTTATGATTTGGGATTGAATTTGATTACCCGGATGATTGGTGGTTTGAATCTGTCGGTGTTTTGAATCGGGGTACGGCTAACCGACGAGTGATTGTGCCGTGGCGTCCCTAGTATCCGGATGGTGGGTGCGAGATGACACAAGATGTATCTTGGTTTAGGCCAACACCGGCCCTAATCCAGTCGAGGTGAGGAGCTGTGTATCTGCACCGAGGTGCTCATAGTAGGGGAATACAAGCTGGGTGAGAGAGAGGCCGGGACCTCAAGTCTCAGTGCATGGAGTGATTGAGCTAGGTTGCCAATAGCGTGTGAAATCAAGGCGTGTGTGTGCTTTGACTTGCCCTATTCTATGCTCGGGCTCCCCCTTTTATAGTCGCAAGGGGGCCGGTGAGTACATGTCCTCAAGTGTAGGAAATTGCTTGACCGGTGCCTTGTACTCTGGTTGCGAAGAAAGGGCGTCCGTAGCCGTCGTCGTGGAAAGGGCATCGTCCTTCTCCTGATATCCAAGTGCTTTGGAGGGGTGCGGGCCCTAGTGTGACCCGAGCCGAGGGGTCATTGACCTCCGAGGTTGTTGCTTCTCCGAGGGGAGTTCTCCAGGGGGGGTGGTAACAACGTGCGAGGGATGTCCTAATGGTGACCGAACCGTAGTTGTACCCGCCCGAGGGTTTCATGCCGTGGTAGTAGTGTCGCCCGAGGACCTCCGGGATGGGCGTGTGAGATGACATTATGGTGGGGGTGGTTGTCACGCGGTGCTCGGTAAGGCGTGAACAAAAGCTAAAAGCGCGCTACGGATGAGCCGACGGCGTTGTAGGAGGATTTGACCACCGCGGGGGCCCCTCCGGGCGAGGGAATCCTAGGTGTGAGGGCCTGCAGCTTTGTCAGGATCATACGTCACACCCGTCCTTATTGTCGCGGCCAGTGTCGGGCGACGAACGCCGAGGGCTACGCCGGTCGAGGGGGTCTCGAGCGAGCCATCCCAATCTCCTCCTTTCGAGAGGGAGGTCGGGCGAGTCGCTTATCCTCGCGAGGGTCCTCGGCCCGACCCTCGTGGGATGGCTTGTTTGTCTTGACTCTGCGTTGAGGTGGAATTTCTTCTTGATCGAGGTGTCGAGGGTGTCATTTATTTTCGTACCCGATAGAATCTATGGGAAAAGGATATTCTTCCTCGCCACCATTCCATTGGTGAAGCGACAACCATTCACCGTGCTCTGTTGGGTGTTCAAAGTACGATCACTACTACTGAATTGTACATTACTGCCGGGCTCAAACCCCTTCACTTCCGAAAAATGAACCGCGAACCAAAGCGGTAGTGATGTGGGTTTCAAAACACTACCGGGGTCAAAACACCTAAAAGGATTTGAGGAGAGTCCGCCGGTTCGATATCAAACCGGCGGCAAGACTATCACCGAACACCGCCGGTGTCCATCGACCGATCGCATTTTTGATCAAAGCAATGCCGGTTTGAAAGTCGACCAACAGAGTTGACATTGAGAGCACCTTTCCGGGTTTTAACGAACCGACGAACTGAAATAACACTATCGGGTTAGATTTGCCGATAGTGTATCGAAGAGCTAACAATGTCGGTTTACTTTGGACCTGTCGCTGAACTCGTATGTGAACATTGTCGATTGATTTCAACAAAACAAATAAGTTATTAGAGTGGACACTATCGGTTGGTTAATGTAGTCGACAATGCTCTTTCTGTCATCGATGACGATTTGTAATCCAAACCGACAGTGTTTGGTGTAATTACACTACCTGTTTGTTTGCCATTCACTGTCAACCCCATGCCAACTAACGTTTTTGTTTAAGTTTTGAATTTATTCATGGAATTCAACCCTTTTTAAATCCCTAAATGCATTATATATACATTAAAATCGACAAAACATTACATGGTTCAACGGTTACATACAACTAACTCCGCCTAATGTTCTACGAAACTGAGTCTAGCACATCAACTTCCAAATAAGAAGAACAATGACAATAGCCATAACTGAAATCAAGACATTTTTCATAGGCCAAGTCACAATTCTCCTAATCTTCATATCTATGGGTGAGAGGCTTCTCATCAATATCCAAGGCCAGTTGATAGTCAAATTTTACACCATAGTAGGCCCTGAAAGCTTCAGCTTCGGTCTTGTATTTTTTGTAACAATTACTAGGGTAGCCATAGACTTGAGTAGAGCAATCTTCCCAGATTCCCTAGCACGTGACCAACATGCACTACATACCAGGGGTTGAAATGACCTAGGAAAATTTCAGCTCGCCAGCCTGGAACGAATGGCGCAGGGTTCAAATGACTTGTGAAATTTTCACCTCGCACGCCCATATCTATAGTTAATCACTGCCGGTTGTGCAGTAGCACCGGCAATGTTACATTAAAGGTACACTGTTGGGTCTAAACATCGGCTGACCCGACAGTGATCAAACACTACTGCAACCTACCACCGCTCACGGTGATAAGACACTGTTGCTACCTACCACCGCTCACGGTGGCCACTCAATCCACCTACCACCGCCTATAAAAACAGCCCCGCGTACAGAGCCATGTATGGCGAACCGTGCGCTGACTGATCTCTCTTCTGTTATTTGCCCCTCCTCCTATCCAGATATATGGCCTCTATCTGGGATAAACATTTTATTATGGGTAGACAGTGTATACAGTAGGTACTAGAAGGGCGTTTTTGAAGATTAAGCTACAACGTTGCTTACATAAGCTGAGTGTGATGCTCGTGCAATGCCATTGTTACACGGACCTCCTGAAGACGGAAAGCAGGAGCCAAGTAGCATGCATTCTTGTGCTTCCTCACCGGGAGATGAGCCCCATCTCCCCGTCGAGCCTTTGCCGACATGGAGAGAGATTATTTCATCACGAGAGGTCTCCCATCCGCCTTAATTCGAGTAAGCATAACGGGTAGCATTGTAACCACCTCGGGCATAGGTGCTAGAAGGATGTTTTTGAGGTGGTTATTTCTTAATGTGTTTGTATACTTTCCTTATTGTACCGTGTTGAACTATCAATTAATTTAATCCCTTTGTGAAACATGTATAATCCCACAATGTAGAAATGTCTTGAATTTTTTTTAACCATGTATACCCAAATTATGCCTCCACAAATGATCTTAGGTTTTTCTCGATTGATATTTTTATTATTAGATTTTCCTAGGTGACAAACGCGATAAAAGGAGGTTAATTAGAGCTTGCAAACGTATGAATTTTGCGCAACCTACACACTGAATTTCCTCCCCGGAGCACATGAGACCATGTGCAAAATTTTGGCACCACTCCAGCTCTGTTCGTGGGTAACCCCAGTTCAACCTATAATTACTGTTGACGTTTCTTAACGTATGCAGAAGAATCCACAAGCGTACGGAACTGTCGTTATAGCTCTCACCCAGAAGTATTCAGGATATCGTATTTTTCACAGGGAACGATTGCGCACTAATCTCTGAACAAAGCCGCCCAAGGATAACTATGGATGGTGTGGTATCTTTATGGGCTTAGGTTTTCAAGCGGGGATTTCTAGAGTTGTTATCTCCTTGCTTGCTCCCCGACGGCCGGGGTGTTTTGACCCGCGCCCCCTACCTTCCTCTTTGGTGTGCCCGCCGCCGCATCACATGCGCGACGGCCTCCGCTTGCTTGATCTCCGCCCTTCGGCTGCTTTGGGCGGTGGGGTCCCGGGCGGCGTCTCGGGGTCACGAATGGTGTACATTCTCTTCGGAAGGACCATGACGGTCGGCTGCTGGGGCGGGGAGTGGGTGGTGGCGGCGGTGGCGGAAACCCTAGGAGAGGAAGAGATCAGGAGCAGGTGAATCAAGAGGAGGGGGAGGTTGTGACGGTAGGTTAAAAGAGATAAATGTGACGCGGTGAATAAGGATTGACCGACTAACAAAAGGGGCCCACGGTCAACAAGACTTGTATTACGCATTTCTAGCGCATATACTAGACTCTCGTAAAATTTTTACTCCTATCCCGATGGTGAAGGCATGCCTCACCCTTCCCCGGGGTCTTGGGTTTGAGTCCCCGCACGCTTCGAGCGCTATTTTTTGTCAATTATTTTACATGATAGTGCAAATGTGTCACAAACATTGAAAACGCGTCACAAAACACCACTACAAGATTTTTTTAGGGGAAAATGGATTTCCATTAATCAGAAAGCACTGTTAAAACAAATGCAAAATTACTCGTCCATACAAATGTAAAATACCATAAGTGGTTGTCCAACGTACACAACCATAAGTTTAACATCAAATCCATACATATTACATAAGTGATAAATGCCCAATGGGGCTAGCACTGATATCAATCACTTCGTCTTCTTGCCAAGGCCAGCATTATCCAACATCTTGATCGTGTCGTTTGCCTTGGCTTTGACAGCCAACAGTCCCCGCCAATCTGATCAAACTCCTTCCCGCGCTTCTCCTTCCTCGACCAATTCTTTTCAGGTCGTCCACCTTCCAAGTGACCTTCGGCGTTCATGAGTGCAGTTCGAGTCATCACAAAAGGTGAAAAACATGAAGTGTTAATAAGTGATAACCACCACACTACATTAATTGTTTAGTAAGTGAATTCACAATATCGAGACACATAACATAGTCATAGGAAAGAACAATGATTTTCTACTTTAATGAAACCTGAATTATAATTGTTATTAGGCTCCAATTGTTGCGTAAGAGTGTATGAGGCCAATATATTTGATGACCGGTATGATAAAAGCAAGCATCATTGGCCATTGACCATATCCCTCTCACGCAAAATCCAATCATGTCTAAGTTGTGAATTGGTCTAATGATTCTCATTATATTGTAGAGGCCTCAACATATGAATGTGGTGGTTTCTTTCTTTTAACCAAATCATTGATGGCTAGCTTATAACTCAAAATTGGAAACATCATATATATTGATAATCTCCATTGTTTGCCATCAGCTAGACATAGAACCAATTGTTGCACAACAAAGGGATACAACCAACAGATTTGATGACTGACATGAAAAAAATCAAGCAAATTGTCTAGCAGCCATCTCATTACCACAGTTAGTAAAGTACGCATCATGGCCTATTTCCACATTAATTAAGACTCTCAAGACAACATAGCAAGGACTGTGGTAATCGAAATTATCATGGAATCGGTGTAGTACATATAATCTTGTACCTGTGATTTGGAGGAGGACCTAGACGGCGAGTTGGAGGGGTACTTGAAGCTGGACGGTGGACTCATGTCGAGTAGAAACAGTACACCGGGTGACCCCTGCGTTGGAAGGTCATACAAGGCCATAATGCGCCCGCGTGGTGCGAGCACGGTAGAGCACGATCATGTGCTCGATCAACGACGACAAGGAGTGCCGCCAAGCAGGGGACGAGCTTCACCTTCTTCGCGGCATGCGGCGTCGATGAGGAGGGAGCACCCTTCCTCTTCTTCGCCTTTAGGCGTGGAAGACGGCGTGGCCTTCGACGCCGCCGCGCGTCATTAGTCAAAGGGGCCCATGTTATCCTCCTCGACGTCATGAGCTTCACCAACGGAATGCGCGCCCTCGACCCCGGGGATGCCCTCGTCGACCGTGCCGGCGCGCTAAAGGGCGCCGCCTTGGATAGCAAAAGAACGGAGGGTGGGGCCCTCTTGCCGGTGCTTGCAGCCCTAACGCTGTGGCATCTCCGGCATGGGCGACAGGTTGCTTGACAACGGGGGCGTGGGTGGTGGCGGCGGTGAGAGGAAGAGGAACGAGCGAGGTGACATCTAGATGCGGTAAATGGTTGACTAAGTGAAACCTAAACAAACTGTTGTGTATTTTTTGCTATATATTTTGCCTTTCATTTCAATGACAGTCTATAGACACCAAAAAAGACGTCATACAATACCACCATCCCTTGACTACCTTGGGAATCACATTTTGCGACAAAAAGAAAACTTCAAATCATATATATGGTACTTTTTATGTGTCACAAAACAACCCTGCCGTCATAAATAATCATGGTGCTTGTGATATTGTGACGATAGTGGTTTTTTCGCCTTATTATGGTACATTATATGATGCTTTTGGCCCTCACGTTAGGAATTTCGTCATAGAAGATCGGGTTTCTTGTAGTGTTTGTAGTGGAGATGCTCAACACCGAGATCTGTTTCTGAAACAAGCTATGAGAACATTTGCATCGTAAAGTACAAAACACATGAAATACTTGAGACATAGGATTGCAACATTCGTATATTTCATGGAAACATATCCAACATTCCAAGACATAATTTCGAACATCCGGATAAAACACTTGAAACATGGCTTTGAAACACAACATTGATACAATTGAAATACAAGATCTTCTTTATGACATCCAGATCAAACACTTGAAACGTAGCTTTAAAGTGTCTAAAAACACCGAAAACACAATATTAAAACAATTGAAAACACAAGTTTTGCCCTGCAGCCACAACCTACGTGTGAAGATTGGAATGACAGTGATGGAGAATAAGGTGGACAAAGTGGCCTAGCCAAGGAGTCCTAGCCGAACAACATGTCGTGGAGGGAATCCTCCTTGAAGGACCCCCCGTTAATCATCATACGCTGGGCCACCTCATGCCACCCCATCAGGGGCTAGCTTGCACAGACAATGACGGTGCTAGGCACCATCTACTGGACGGGTGGTGTGGGGTAGAGGGGAGGGGAGGGGACATCGGGCATGTAGGTGACACGACACATGATGGACCTTGGTGCGGGAATGGAGAGACAAGGGTCGCCGGGTAGTGAGTGAGCCGCGAACTAGGCATCACACTTTGGGAGTAGACGGAGGCGATGGAGAAAA
The DNA here is from genome assembly GCA_015847255.1 of Hyparrhenia diplandra. Taxonomy (NCBI): domain Eukaryota; kingdom Viridiplantae; phylum Streptophyta; class Magnoliopsida; order Poales; family Poaceae; genus Hyparrhenia; species Hyparrhenia diplandra. Next base: position 90,031 of record JADLZK010005133.1, on the reverse strand, counting down.
CTCGGTGTCGACCGAGAGGAGTAAGAGGAGGTAGGACAATTTGAAGAGGAGCATGGTGATCCTAGATGAGGCGAGAGGGAAAGGAGCGCGCGGCAAGACGCGGCCATGCCGGGGAGAAATTATCTAGGGCAGAGATGTGGTGTCGTCATAGTCGATGGGATTGCTGCTGGGATTTGGTGGTGGAGATGGTGGGGAGGCATTGGCCTAGGGATTAGGGAATAACTCACCTTGGCTATAGATGGAGGAAGAAGGATCCAAGGTGGAGCAAGATGAGCGGAGGAAGGCAGGGGATGGAGGACGTAGGGTAGCTGAGTTGATAAGCCAACCGCAACGGGGTAGCTCGATGGACCAGGGGTCGTTCTACAGCTGATAAACGCTATTGGGACACGGTCCCTATAGGAGACAGAGGTTTGATCTTGAATAACAAAAAACTAACAAAGGCTACCCGAGAGTTAGAAAAAGTTTTGTAGGTAACACGACTAAAACCCGCGGAGATGACGTAGGTCCCCGGGTGAAGCTCAAAGACGCCGATGTTCCCGAGCTTCATGACCAAAGAAGTGACATGTGTGAGGCCGCGTGAGAGAGGAGGCTCCACCGGGATCCGAGGGGTCGACAGACGGCTCAAGCCCGGTGCCGCAAGGCTATTCGCGGGCTCTCGTCGGAAGAATGAGGGAAGTAGGGCTTTGAGACCTACGGCGTGATCCAACCAAGCCCTAGGACGTCACTCCTTCAGGTGACTCACACAAGGGGTCCACCCGAAGCCGGGCGAAGGTTTGAGAAGGATGACATCACTGCCCTCGATTGTGGAGAAGACTGAGGGGAATATTCCGAGTATATGCCGAGGGAACACTTCTAAAGTCACATTCGTCATAGTCGACGGCTATAAATAGAGTGCATGTGCTCTGATGTAAGAGGGTTGGTGTTCCACATTAATACAAGTCAGCTTGCTTTGACTGTCCTCGACACTTAGTCATTTTACCAAACCACTACTCCCCGGAGCACCACCCGGGCGGAGGCACCCCCTGAACCCAAAGTACCAAAAAAAAATTGCAGCGTTTCTGACTTATGAGGGATACGAGCGGTGGGCCATTAAACGGGGGTAGAGAACCGACTTGGCCAAACGGTTGCACTTTTTATTATTACTAGCAAAACATGCTGGTGCATTTCACCGAGGTGTATGTGTAACTTATTGTTCTGTATTCACGCCAAAACCATGTCACAACACACATGAGCTTGCCACATGACACTCTATGTCCATGTGTGGCGGTGTTCTAATTTACCTTGTGAAATTGAGTTATAGAAGAAGCATAGAAGCCCGTTTAATGGGGACGCGTCGTGATGTGGCAGGCCTGCCTCGCTACGAGGCTGATAGCCTTATCGAGGTTCTGCATGTCAACCCACGGCTTTGGTAGGCTGAGCCGGGTCAGGATGACATGACCGGAGAGGGAGTGAAAGGCTCAGCGACAGGATTCATAGGTCCGTCGGCATGCCGGACCTGCCTCGCCTCCCCGGACGCTGGCTGCCTTGCTCTTCAAGACAATGTCAAGCGCCTGAGGTCCGTACCTCTTTCCTTCCAGGCGAAGGAATGAGATGGGGGCTCGGTGGTATTCACATCCGGGTCTTGATTGCCGGGCTCGGGCGAAGCCGTGTGTCCTCCGAGCCTGAGCCGAGCCGGTTGTCGTGGACGCCGCCGTCTAGGCCTACGGCGTGGCCCATGAGGTGGGTCATGCCTCGTGGGCCCCGGCTATCGTGGGCCTTGTCCCGTGAGGGGTCCATTTTGATGGCCCCAACAAAAAGTATCGTCACAACACACATTAGCTTCACACACGACACTCTATTTCCATACGTGGCAGTGTTAAAATTTACCATTCTCGGGTGGAGTTTGGGAGGTAGGCATGCCATGGGAACTGGACGTGGCCATTCTCGCCATTGCCGGTCAGCATCCTCTGCCCCTCGAACTGATGGTTGCTGCCAATTCCCACATCGTTCCCGCAATTGATGTCGTGCGGTATCACACCGACACAAGCCGTGCCGTCATGCTGTCATCGTCATCCCGCCGAAACGGCTCATCGCCGTTCGTCGTCGAGATCACCATCGCGACCTACGAACGGAGGACGCCCTGCCCAGCTGCAGGCCATCATCGTCGTCGGCAACACCAAACGCCAATATAATAGGCCCAAGATGGGGGATACACGAGCGCCTTATTGAGGCCTTGCCTCTGCTTGTTGTGGAGCAGGGCAGAGGCGAAGAAAGCGATGGTGAAAAGAAAAATGAACGAAATAAAAATTGCAGAAATTTTCATGCTTTATTAATAGGTATAAAAATTTGAGGTAATGGCAACAATAACAACAACATGAGCAGGTCAACAAAGAAACAGGGGGCAAGCGGACGCACACGAGACAGCTTAAAGGAAGCATGGAGGCAACGATATGCTCCGGAATCACACGCGCATCGATCAAGGTTGCGCGTAGAGGTGCGCCGGCAGCTTGGGCTCCACGACGACCTTGAGCGGGAACTTGCGCGGTGTGGACAGGCCGAAAATCTCCTCCATGCTGAGCTCCTCCCCTGGTGACGCCACTGGGAAGGCTCCACGTGAAGCCGTGCAGCAGGTTGGCAAGGGTCACCTGGATGATCTTGAGGCCGAGGCTGTACGCGGGGCACATCCGGCGGCCGGACCCGAAAGGCAGCAGCTCGTAGTCCTGCCCCTTGATGTCCAGCTTGCGGCCAAGGAACCGTTCCGGCATGAATTCCTCGGGCGCGTCCCACAGCGCGGGGTCGCGGCCGATGGTCCACATGTTGACGATCACGCGCGTGCCAGCCGGGATGTCGTAGCCGTCCACGGTCGTGTCCTCGCGCGAAAGGCGGGGCGTCAGCAGCGGTCCCGTTGGGTGCAGGCGCAAGGTCTCCTTGATGATGGCGTCGACGTAGGGTAGGCTGGGCATGTCCTTCTCCGTCACCCAGCGGCCGCGGCCAATGACTCGGTCCAGCTCCTCCGTGGCCGTGGCGATGACCTCGGGCTTCTTGAGGAGCGCCGATATGGCCCACTCCACTGTGACCGCCGAGCTCTCAGTGCCACCGGCGATGAGGTCCTGAGTAAAAGCTTTGATGCTTACCCTGTCGAACTCGACCGCAAGGGTTGGGTCGTCAGCGGTCTGCAGCAGCACGTCGACCATGTCCCTGGCGACCCAGTCCTCGCCCTCGCGCAGCCGCCGCTGGCTGTGGTCCTCCACGACGTGCTCCAGGAACCGGTCGAACATCTTGCTGAGCTTCTTCATCCGCTTGATGTACCCCTGCAGGTCCATCCAGTCGAGCCACGGGATGGAGTCGCCGATGTTGAACACGCCGTTGAGCAGGAACAGCTCGTCCAGCATCCACTTGAACTCCTCGGGGTGGTTCCAGCGCCCTCCTCCTTGTCCACGTACTTCTTGCCGAGCACCATGCGCGTGATCACGTTCAGGCTCGCCGTCAACAGGTAGTCCTTGAGCTTGAGGGCGCGGCCGGTGCCGCACGCCGCGTGCAGGTCGCGCAGCAGCGCACGCATCTCGGCGGCGCGGATGTACTCGTACGACTCGAGCCGCTTGGCGCTGAAGAGCTCGGTGAGGCACATCTTGCGCGCCTGCCGCCAGTACTCGCCGTAGGGCGACCACGTGATGTCGCGGTAGTTGTAGGTGGTGTACTTGCCGGCGGCTGTCTTTGGGCGGTCCGCGAACACCGCGTCGTGTGTCTTGAGGAAGAACTTGGCCATGTCCACCGACGAGCCGACCACCACGGGGAACGACCCGAACCGGAGCTGCATCAGTGGGCCGTACTTCTTGGACAGCTCGTCGATGGAGCGGTGCGGGTTCACGCCCATCAGGTTGAGGTTGCCGATGATGGGCCACGGCTTGGGGCCGGGCGGGAGCTTGTACGCGCGGCGGCGGCCGAGGATAGCCCTCAGAAGCATCACGGTGCCGAGAAGCACACCAAGGAAGGACGCCCATGTTGGAACCTCCATCGGTACGGTACCTACAGGCGGGCTAGATCGAGAGGAGGATTGTCGACTGAGTTGAGGTGGTGCCAGAACCTGCCTTCACGTGGCTTCTTATAGGATCACTAGGATGTCATGAGCCCTGGGAAGGGGCATCCAAATTGGAGACAGATTCGTCAGAGATGGTGTCGGCGTCGTGGATGACGTCAGGCGTTGCCGCCGTGGTGTCGTTGTTGATGTGGTTTTGCCGGCATGTGGCATTTGTTGCTGGCGTGTGCCATCTTGTCCTCAATAATTAGGCTAACTGGAGACGACTTCACTAGAAATAAAACTCTAGTCCATTTTATCAGGCCCGTACACTACAGGAATCCGCTTCTTTGCCGAGTGCGCTGAAGTTTGCCGAGTGGCAAAAAAGTCGGGCACTTTCGGCAAAGATTTAAAATATTCAAATCTTTGCCGAGTGCCGGGCGTTTGGCACTCGGCAAAGCACCTTCCATATTTAACGGTCGACGTGGGGTTCGCCAGAATCGACATGGCACTCGGCGAACCCTTCGCCAACCGCCCATTTTGGCACTCGGCAAAGATTGGTTTGCCGAGTCAATCTTTTACCAGTGGCCTTCACCGAGTTTGGCACTCGGAAAAGGGTTCGCCGAGTGCGGAACAGCCTTTGCCTAGTGCGTTCCGCACTCGGCAAAGCCGCCGTTCCTGTAGTGGTACGCAGTATTAAAAAAACTCCGCCCGTGTTTGATAAGACAACCCTCGGGCACTGTACTTAAGAAGAAGAGCTTTTAATTTGTATTATAAAAACCTTCCATGCTTTAGGAGGAAGAAAGCCATGGTGAAAGAAAAAGAGTGAAAAAAAATGGCAGAAATTTCCATGCTGTATTAGTTGGTATAAAATTTTTGCGGTAATGGCAACAATAACAACAACAGGAGCAGCTCAACAAAAAAAAACAGGGGGCAAGCGGACGCACACGAGATAGCGCAAAGGGAGCCTGGAGGCAACTATATGCTCCGGAATCAGACACACGCATCGATCATTGTTGAGCGTAGAGTTGTGCCGGCAGCTTGGGCTCCACGACGACCTTGAGCGGGAACTTGCGCGGTGTGGACAGGCCAAAAATCTTCTCCATGCTTAGGGCGTCTCCAATGGTGACCAAATAGCTAGCTAGGAGGAATTCTATTGGCTATCAATGACACTTTACAAATAGCTAGCTAGATGAGGTATAAAAATAATATAAAAGTAACATTTTGATTGACTATCGAGGAGAGAGACCAAATAGCTAGCGACTCTCAAATAGCTAGCGACTAATAAATATCTAATCTACCCCGCTCTCCTAGAAACATCTCTCTCACATAACTCTCAACTATAGTGTTTATTTTTCTTATTTAGATGCCTTATCTATCTAGCGATTTATAAAGTGACATTGATAGCCAATAGAATTGTTTCTAGCTAGCGATTTGGTAACCATTGGAGATGCCCTTAGATCCTCCTTAGTGACGCCACTGGGAAGGCTCCACGTGAAGCCGTGCAGCAGGTTGGCAAGCGTCTCCATCCCCTCCAGACGTCCTGGTCTCGGCCCCCAAGATAATGAGAAATGTTGATGGTTGTTGATGCTTTGAGTGTGACACTCCAAGAATACAGCACGGCAGAAATGAGAAAATAATTATATGCTAATTTAAGATGCCTAACATACTAGTGACAATTGACTCCAACTTAATTGACGTGAGATATAGTATGCCAAATTCCAAACCAAATAGAGCCTAATCCCATTTTGTATATAACTATTAATAAACCCCGTATCTCTGAGTAATAGAAGAGCCTTCCAACGAGGATCTGTATGAGTATGACCCATGACTATAAATATATGGGGAGATATGTATCAACAAAGCGAGTAACAGATCGAAGGGCCTTGAGCCTAAGTTCCCTCTTCTCTGTCGCGCTCTTTCTCTCTCGCGTCCTCACCCGCTGCATACGCGCCAGCACCGCCGCCCCGGGCAGCCGCGCCACTGCCTCTCGTCACCGGTATGCCTCCCCGGCATGCCCATTAAAGAGTCAAGTTGACGGAATACGGCTTGGTTTCTATATGCAGAGTCTATAAAAATTGATATGTATAGAAACTACATATAATTTCTTGCACTAGGAATGCTCTTATTAGACCACCGATGGCTAGTAGAATATTTCAACGGTCGCATCATCTGTTTACACTAACTTTGCAATCCAACTTTGTGCTGGGTTTGGTCATATGCAGCCCTAACTTGTATGGTGATAGACAATTTTGACAACATGCCTTTTTTACTGTGTGACAGGGATATATTGGTAATACAAAAATCATAGATCAATCCTACTATATTTATGTTCAAAGAGTCATTTCTGGTGTATGGAAGTCGTGGCACATGTTTTTGAATTTTCCAGTCTTCCACAAATTAATACCAACGTCGGCAGCTGGTGAAATGAGGAACGCGCCTGTTGCTGATGATCGAAACATCATTTCTGGAAGCCCAAGAAGAACAACAACTTCCTCCGTGATGACTACATAAACAACACCTACCACGTCGCCATGAATGTAAGACACTCGAAATATCAACAACCAACGATCTTGGGAGAAGAGACGGGTCACGTCTGGAGGACACTCGGACTCTGAATAGTCAATTAGATACGGTAATGGATGTATGGTCAGCGAGAGTGGAAATGGACACGCGCCGATTTAAGAAAGAGATCCTCCCCAGCGAATAGGTAAGGCACACGTGCGTCGTCCAGGGAGATGAAGCTAGTTGCTTCAAGGACCAACGACTCCATCAGCAGCCACAAGTCCTATCTTCGGCTGCTTGTGGAAGTTCAAAAACATGTGCTGCTGCCTACGCGACTTCAGTTAAAATCGAGTCAGACTGCTCGGCCGCAATGGGAGACGGAGCTGCCTTCGTGCATGGCGGCTCCCTTGACTAAAGTATTAAATTAATATAAAACAACATTTATAATTTTAAACCAATACTAAAAGGTAATTATAGATATATATTATTGAATGGTTCGCAACATACAAGTAACACCGGATAAAACATCTAGATTTAAACCAACCTAATGTATATCTAAAAGCAGAGGAAACACTTGAAACTTGTGTTGAAAATATGCTATTAATTGTAGCGTGTTTAAGAAAAAACAGAACGGTAAATGTTTCGATTAATCGTGGTGGGTTTTTTAAGAAGAACCTCCCCTCCTCACAGGACGCGGCGGTAGGCGCCCCTCTCCTCCATGGCGGCCTCCCTCCCTCAGTAGCAGGTCCGAGGAGGGCAGTGCCGCGGGGTCATGGTGGCGGCATGGAGTAGAAGTCTCTCCTACACCAACCCCGCGGCGGGGCCAACTCCTCGGGTCGGATCCAGCGCCAATTCCTCCCTCTTCGGCGGCCATGTGTGCTAGCAAGGGCAAAGGGCGAGGTGGGCAAGGGAAAGGTCCGACGCGCGTTCCACGTGACCCAATGGCGGATCCAGGAGTCTCGGTGGCGGATCCTGCACTTCCAAAAAGCCCCGCGGCGGATCTGGTGGTTCTAGGTGTCCCGGCAGCAGATCCGGTGGTTGCAGGAATCCCGGCTACCGATCCGGCGGTTCGGCGGCGGATCTAGGTGAGCCATCGGCGGATCCGGCCAGCAACACGCCCCGCGGTGCGGCTCTAGATCCAGGCCCATACCCGGATGGGTCTAGGTCTGGGTATGGTCTTTTTGTCTTTTTGCTTGATTAACCATGACGGGCAAAATGTGCCCGCCACACAGAAAAAATTAATTTACCGTAACCCCATAAGGGTGACGAACGCTTGTCCTCCTCCTCTCAAAATTTAAAACACCCGCATACACCAAAAAGGAATTCAGTAGTAGTGATCGTGGCATTTTTAAATAACAGTGGTGTTTTTTAAAAAAAACATAAAAACCGCCATGGTAAATAGTATCCCAAATCAGAAACTACATAGACCTATCGGGCCCGATAACAACTCCCACTATATATACCTGGACACCCCAAACCCTAACTCACTCTCTCATTCCTCTCCTCACTTCTCAACCGCACCCCTCACTCTTCTCCTTTCCCAATCTTTCGAACCCGACAGTGTCCTCGTTCTCCTCTCCATCCCCATGCTGGCGAACACTCTCCCGTCACTCTTGTCATGTTGGCACCCTCTCCTCTAGGGCTGTTTGGGCCTAAATCTGGGCTTTCTCTCTCTTTATTTTTTGTTTTTTTTTCTGATTAACAGTGGCGGTTTGTAGCAAATCAAGAAACCGTGGCCTTTGCTTTGTGGTGGTTTCAAAACCTCCATGGTTAATCAAACAAAACTGCCACGACTAATCATTTCTTTAGTGGACATGCATGCTCGACATCGAGATCTGTTTTTGAAACAAGCTATGAGAACATCCGCAATGTAAAATCCAAAACACATGAAATATTTGAGACATAGGATTGCGGCATTCGTATATTTCATGGAACATATGCAACATACCCGGACGTACTTTGGAACATCCAGATGAAACACTTGAAATATGGCCTTGAAACACAACATTGATACTCTTGAAATACACGATCTTCTTTTATAACATCCAGATCAAACACTTGAAACGTTGCTTTAAAGCGTCTAAAACACTAAAAACACAATATTAAAACAATTAAGAACACAACATTCGCACTGCAGCCACAACCTACGTGTGAAGATTGGAATGGCAATGATGGAGAATAAGTTGGACCAAGTGGCCCAGCCAAGGAGTCCTAGCCGACCAGGATGCCATGGAGAGAATCCACCTTGAAGGACCCCCGTGAATCGTCATATGCTAGGCTACCCCATGCCGTCCATCGGGGCTGGCTTGCGCGGTCAACGACGACGCTAGGCACCATCTACCGGATGGGTGGCGCAGGGGGTGGAGGGGAGGGAGATTAGGCACGTACATGACGCAACACATGATGGACCTTGGTGCGGGAATGGAGAGCCAAGGGTCACCGGCGGTGACCGAGCCGCCAATTTGACATCGCACTTTGGGAGTAGACAGAGGCAATGGAGAAAACTCGGGCGTCGATGGAGAGGAGGAAGAGGAGGTAGGCCAACTTGAAGAGGAACATAGTGAGCCTATATGAGGCAAGGGGGAATGGTGTTTGCACTATGTGGTCGTGCCGGGGAGAAAGATTCTAGGGTAGAGATGTGGTGCCATCATAGTCGATGCGATTGTTGCTAGGATTTGGTGGTGTAGGTGGTGGGGAGGCGCGGGCGTAGGGATTGGGGAATAACTCACCTTGGCTCTAGATGGAGGAAGAAGAATCTAGGATGGAGCAAGATGAGTCGAGGAAGGCAGGGGATGGAGGACGTAGGGCAGATCAGTGGATAAGCCAACCGCTACCGGGTAACTCGATGGACCGGGGCTCTTTCTGCAGCCGATAAATGTTGGTGGGACACGGTCCCTACAGTAGGCAAAGGTTTGCTCTTGAACAACAAAAAATTAACAGGCTTCCCCAGACTTAAAAAAGTTTTGTAGGTAACACCAATAGAACCCGTAGAGATGACAGAGGCCCCGGGAGAAGCTTTGAAGCTGCCCATGTTCCTAGAGCTTCGCAACCAAAGAAGCAACATGTGCGGCCGTGAGAGAGGAGGCTCCACCGGGATCCGAGGGGGTCGACGTAAGCCTCGAGCCGGTGCCGCAAGGCCATTCACGGGCTCTTGCCGAAGAATGAGGGAAGTAGGGCTTTGAGACTTGCCGTGATCCAATCAAGCCCCGGGATGTCACTCCTTCGAGAGACTCATGCAAGGGGGCCCACTAGAAATCGGGTGAAGGTTTGAGAAGGATGACATCACCGCCCTCGGTTGCCTCAAATTTTGTGGGCTTGTAGGTCTCATCGTTAGCTTTCCAACGGTGGGTGGATCTCTTGGGCTTGATTGTCATGGTTTGGCCTGTTAGCCTTCCCTTGGACTAAGCATAGTCTTGATGTGCGTTTTCACCTTTATTTGGCGGACTTTCACCAAGTTTCCACGTTTATGTCCGCAAAACATATTTTTTCTTCGAATACAAGTGGAACTAGATTAATAACAAAGGTTTGTATGGTAAAAGCACATTATTTCTTATGTTATATAACTAAGTTGGCGGTATAATTTGTATGATAGTGGCCGCCAACACAGGCACCATGGCGGCGCTCGTCCACCTCGAGCTCCATGGCGGCGGCGTCCTCGAGCTTCGTTGGCGTGCGACCACCCTATCTTCCTCCGTCGCCGCGGCGGTCCGCCTAAGCGTGAGGAAGATGGCGTGGCGAGCGGCGGCCGCCGCAGGCAGGGAGGCGATGATGGCGGCGGCGAAGCCTGGCCGCGCGCCAAGCCAACGAGGATGCGGGACAACGGCGCGGATCCGCCACCAACCGCCGGATCCGGGCGTTGGCGGCTTGTGAGGGCGCCCGGCGGCGGCCTGGCGACCGGCGACGGCGCATGGTGGTGACCCCGGCGGCGGCATGGCGATCTAGGCCCATTTGGGCCTAGATCCGGGTTTTCTTTTTATATTTTTTCGTTAATAGATTTTCCGTGGCGGGCGGGAAACCGCCCGCGGGTAATCGCTCGATTAACCGTGACCCTAGCCGTGTGGCGGTTTCAATGCCTGCCATGGAAAATCCAAAAACCGCCCGCGAAGTTCAATTCGATGGTAGTGCCGGGGAGCACATAAATAACATCAAAATGGCCCACTTGGCGTGGGCTTGCAAAAGGACTTCAAGAAGGCTCCGGGGGGCTCCATCGGTTGTTGCCGATGCCGCCGACATCCGGGGCCCTGCCGCGGGCGGGCAACCTTCCGACTTCACGCCCTCCGGCTCCATGCTGAAGGCGTTGACCTGCTATGGCATTGGTCCTTCTTGGCCAGCTCCATGAGGTTGTCGACCTTCGAGGCGAGGGTGGAGACCTTCTTGTTCGGTGGCTCTGTGACCGAGTGGCGATAGCGCTCGTTAGTGCGTATCAAGTGATCTAGAAAGTGTGAACACATGGAATGTTGTTAGTTTGAGTAAGCAGCATCAGTTTGATAGGATTTAATAGGGTACTCACCAGACATAGTGATATATCATAGGATAAATATCAGTGGGATAAAAAGTCAAATATTATAACAAGCACACTTGTATATATCATAGGATAATATAATGACTATAGTTGTTGTAAAGTAATAATTTTGGAGAAAGCAACATTAGTTTGAGAGGAGGAAAAATAATGATTTCTGATATAAAAGAAACCTGAGTCATCGGTGGGGATAGCATCATCAGTGGCCCCATCCAACCCCTGCCATCACTTAGATTAGATCTAGTGTTGCATGGGTATGGATTGTCATGGGTATGGATTGTCCCCAACGGTGCTTTGCAAAATCCGGGATGAGAAGGGCATTTTCCCAATTTGTACCACCGTTGCAAAATCAAAGCAAGTTAAGGTGTGAATACTAATGAAACACATGCATCTCAATTGTTGTCTACCTTTTTCTTATATCATTGATTGTTGCCTAATCTTCCACATAAATACATGGAAGGCATGGAATATGCCTAATCTTCCACTGATCAGCCATCACCTCGAGTTAGGGGTTGTTTCGTTCCTAGCCACCATATGCCTTCCCTTGCATGTATATATTCCTTACACCCTTGCTTGCATATATTCCTTACACCCTTGCATGCATATGTTCCTTACACCCTTGCTTCACCACATGCATATTTGCTTCACCTTGGTGGGGCGACAAACAACCCTCCTAACCCAATTGTTGCTAAACAATTGATTGATTCAAGCATATTTGATGACCGACATAAATAGCAATTGAGTTAGAAGTAGTCTACTCAAATTATCACATTTACTAAGTTATGCATCATCAACAATATACAAAATTGAGTTAGAAGTAGTCTACTTAAATTAGAAACTACGAAATCATTAGCCATTTACTGAAATCATTATGCATCATTGGCTAAAAATCTAGAACCTCTGATTCTACAAATGAACTAATCTAGAACCTCTAATTTTACAAATCAAGTTATGACCTACCATGTACTCTCAAACTAGGACCTATTATCTACAAATCTACAAATAACCACCCTAATCTTCTAATCACTTACCTCCTCTGGCTCTGGCTTAGTGGAGAAGGACGGCAAGCTGGAGCTGGGTAGCAAGCCCATGGAGCTGATGACACATTGAGGGCTGCCGCGCCTTGAGTACCGGCACAGTCGGTGTCGCCATCGAAGCACTCCTTGCGGAGGAGATGCATATCCGACGGCGAGTCCTCCTTGCTCGTCGAAGTCATACTGGCCCTTGCCCTTCCTCGTGGGCGCCTTGCCCTTGCCCTTGCTCGCCGACGCCTTGCCCTTCTTCTTTCTCCCCGATGGTGCCCCCTTTTACTTTGGGCACCGGCCAACGCACCAACTAGGCAGCTTTTGGCAATTAGCACTACAACACACCCGAACGTCAGGGGGTTACAAGGTATGGACATGGCTATCATGACCCAGCCGTCTATCCCCTCGACCGTGAGGTGCACTGCAAAAGATTAGGTGGACGTTAGTCCAAACACCACGTTTGCACTACCGTACACAACTCTTGGTGTCGATCAAGGTTCCCCGGTCAAAGGGTTCCTTCACCAAGGGTTACGACCCGAGAGTACGACTATCAATCCCGCAAGTTTATAACAGCTAAGATAATATACTTGAAGAACAATAAGCCAAAAGGTGGACACCAACTTTCTTACCAAAGTGTAAGTAAGTTGTAGAGGTACAAGCGTGGCGGGTGCCAACAAGTCTGGCACTCCGGCCACCCGAGATCCGCAATGCACCGCGGGGTACACCATGACTCCATGGAGAAGAGGCCAAGCCCTCTTCTAGCCTTCCCTCTCTCACTCTCCATTAGAACTAAGAGGAAGAAGAAGAATAAGAGTGGGAGCTTCTTCCTCTCTACTACATTGTGGCCTTCCTTTGTGTCATATGGGGAAAGGTGTGTTGTGAGAGGGGGAGAGGCCACCTACTTATAGGATGAGAGGAGGGGGGCTAAGTTCTAATTTACACCATCAATGCACCAAACCGACCTCACCACGGGGTCTAGGTTCACTGAACATGGCCACACACCCCGCACCGCCACTTTTCGTGCATTGATTGCACCGCCAGATAAGAATGGGACCGAACCGCCACACTAGAGGTGCGGGCGCACCCCAAGGTGCAGACGCACCCAAACTTTGGCCATTTGGGCTCAAACTTCTGCAGGAGCTCATGGGCCTCGGGGTGAGCTTCATTTCGACTAGTGGCTCGCTGAATTCCAATTTTGTATGAGAAAGTTATGCCAAAAATACTAAACCCATGTCCTGCGACTGATATGATTTCATGTTGGATTTGGGCCTTGACCTTTTAGGCTTATGTTTGGATATTTGTAATCATATTTCTTAGGCTTTTCTCCTCTTTATCATTGCTTCGCATTAGGCCATTCTTGTCTTTTATATTTTCCTTTGCTTTTGGCCCAATATGTATATGTTTTCAACATTGCCCCGCAAAAACAAGTGAAGTATCAAAACTTGTAGAAATGGTTAGCTTAAAGCCCTATTACTATTGTGTTTTGGTAGTTTTATACTAATGTTGACGGTATAAAATATGTAGTTAACGACCGTCAACAATTACTCGATGTCGTCGCGTAGAAATTCAATTTAACTTGAAAAAATACCAAACCTTATCCGAAAAATCTCAAACTTCGTGGTTCCTTCACACATGGCATGTGCATGTCTAAGAAAAAGTTTGAGGCCAAGACAACATAGACCCAAATTATTTCCCCACAAGATCTTAGGTTTTTCTGATCAATATTTTTTTATTATTAGATTTTTCTAGGTGATAAACGATAGAAGGAGGTTAAACAGACTTGCAAAACGTATGAATTTTGTAGCAACCTGCACACCGAATTGCCTCCTAGGGCAGATGAGACCATGTGGAAATTTTGGCACCACTCCGGCATTGTTAGTGAGTAACACCCGTTCAACCTATAATTACTCTGTCGTCGCGCGTAGAAATTCAATTTAAATAAAAAAATATCAAACCTTATCCAAAAAATCCCAAACTTCATGGTTCCTTCACACATGGCATGTGCATGTCTAAGAAAAAGTTTGAGGCCGAGACAACACCTGAACGAAGATGACCCAACAAAGCTTATGGATGTAGGACATGTTTAGATGAATGGGGTCATGTACCTTTGTGAAGCATGTATAATCCGACAATGTAGAAATGTCTTGAATTTTTTTACAACCATGTACACCCAAATTATGCACCCATACAAGATCTTAGGCTTTTCTCGATCGATATTTTTATTATTAGATTTTCCTAGGTGATAAACAATCATCACTATCGGTTTCTTATTTTCAAACCGGTAGTGCGGCCTCTTTCACCGCCGCTCTCTATTAACACCCATCGGTGATTTATTTCAAACCGACAATGTAGTCTCTTTCACTCAGTGCTCTATTAACACCCGACAGTGATTTATTTCAAACCGACATTGTGGTCTCTTTCACTGCCGTGAGATTAATTCTGGGACCTTTCTTTTCACTAAGTTGTGTGTTTCAATGATGTTTACCAACTTTTTGGTTAGTGCAATATAGGGCATTTTATATATTTATGTTGGTCCATGAAAAATAAGAAGTGCATCAAAAAATAAGAATTGCGCCCAGTATCATATATAAATGCAAACATCCATTGGAAGAGAACGATACTTTTATTATTATTATTATATATATAGGAGCAAAAACGAAAACATACCTACAATATCCGATTACATATATGAGAACAAAGACCTTGAAAAAAAGTTACATATATGATAACGAAGACCTTTCCACGAAAAGATCAATGTTATCATCAAAGTGTACAAACACATTTAAAATAAAAACGTTGAAGGTTATGTGATTTTTGCCGATGAAATGCCGATGGGATTTTGAACGCCCATCGAGCCCGTTGAGGTCCCATTGGTGCTCTTTGTGGTTTCTTGTGCTCGATCTACAAGGAGGGAATGACTCGGATGTACATTTATTTGCCACAAGCAAGGCCAAAGAAGACATGCCAAACAAATTTTCTTTGCTTAGCCAAGGCGTGGTTTAGTCAAAAAAGATAGCTGCATAGGCATCCTCGGGAAGAAGATCGTATCAATCTATGAAAATCTCTTTTGATCACCAAAGGAGATTTTCATATATCGCTATGATCTTCTCCTAAGGATGCCATGCCTCTCATGGACATGTAAATCCGAGTCCACTCTCTCGAGCACATAGAACTAGATGGCTCCGTGGACCTCACAACGGTTCTAACCTTCGTATTTTGCTCAATCTTGATAAGACTCTTCTAGCACCTCTTGTGTGAACCATTTTGGTGGCCTAAGATGCATAAGAACGATATCTCGTATGTGGAGGGCTTTCTCCCATAGAGAGGCCATACATATGTATATGGAGAGTAGCAAAGAAGATCGAGAAAGAAGAACATGCAACTAAATCAAGAGTATCAAGAAAAAGGCGACCAAGAGAATTGATTTGCAAAACTAAGGGCCGCACTAGCCGTGGTATGGACTGATCACTGCCGGTTTACATGCACCGAGGGGGATATGAGCGACCACTGCCGGGATAATTGACATCGGCATAAACCAAGCACCGTGGCGTGGTATGGAGAACGCGTGGCAGCAGTGCTCCTGCCTGCACTGGCGCAGTGGTCAAACCCGTCATGGCGTCTGTTCGCCCGTTGACAATGCAAAACACTTGCCCCTTCTCAATTTTAACCCGGTGATACTCCATACCAACTGCTGCATAGTTAGCACCGGCGGTGATATACATGATCACTATCGAGTCTTAGAGTACACCGGTGTTATTATGACATTGATATAACTTGTCGGCCTTGCCCGGCCCGGGGGTGCCGCGATTTTTCTCGGCCAAGCGAGGGGAGCGCCGGTTGATTTAAGTGGAACCGGTAGTGAATAATAGAGCAACACAATCTCCAAGGCTGCTAAAGCCGTGACGTATCATAGGCCATGACCTATGACTGCACACACAACGTTGGGCCGGTGCATTTTATATGCTAAAATGAAAATTTATAATACGGAGTACGTGCCAGGTGAACGGGGTTGGTTGAACTCTAAATGCCTTAACGCTGAGATAAATTAATGATTTCAATAAATAGATTTTTACAGATATAACTATTTGTTTCACCATTTTGTTAATCACTGTCGGTTCATGTGTGGGCCCAACAGTGATCAATGAAGGTGGAGACACTATTGGTCGCCCGCCACGGAAACACAGCTCTGGAATTCGAAGCGCTTCGTTACATGAGGAAACGCAGTGCCAGCCAAGGAATTCGAAGGAGCCATTAGAAACGCAACCGGTGGTCATGCGAATTCAAGCGCCGTTCGTGGGGAAGTAGAGAGGCCCAGTTACTCACTATTTAACCAGGCCTCTGATCATGGAGCTGATCATCCCTTGGATCGATTATACCTTAATTCAGGCACACTCAGCAACCTTGTCAGGAATGAACAAGCGCACATGGGAGGGGATGGATGAGGCGGAGGGCTCCGGAGCAAACTAGCGCCTAAGGTTGGAGGTGGAGGCGCCGGTGGCGTCGGCGAGGTTGAAGCGGCAGCCAACTCTAACAACGACCGACAACTACGTCCCCGCCCACCCCTAAGCCGGAACCATTGGGCGTTACGGCGGAAAGGCTAGAAGGCGGTGGCCAATTCGGATAACCCTGTCATGCGAGAGGCCCTCGAGAGGGATTATTTCACCCTCGATTGTCTCAAGGAAGCCTTGTTTTTGCTCAAGGAGCTGGCGGACAGCCATCTTCTTTGATCAACGGTGGAAAACACCGTTGGAGAAGAAGATCAACCACTACGCCCGAATGGTTGACTTGGCCAAGATCCTCTTGGAGGCCTTTAGGGGCTAAGAAGGTCGCCAAGAAGGACGGCCGCCGGGAGGAGCAGGAGGGGGGACTAGGGCCGGCCGCCACCTCCTTTTTTGATTTGTATATCTTGTATTTTATTTTTTGTTGTTTTAATCAATATTATATCAATACATGAAATATTATTTACATATAAATGTTGCGTGTTTGCTCCTGTCACATGCTGCATCTCGTTTCCGAGTTCAAGAGCGGTTAAAATTAAACACATGCAAAAATAGTTGGTATTTTAATAAATATCGTTTAAAATTGATTCCATTAAAATCCGGTTGTGGGTGCCTTAGAAAACGCTGATCGCCGTTGAGTGCCGAGGAAATAGCCATTGGCGCATCGGTCGCGGTTAACGTTTTTCCGTGGAACCGTCTTTTGGGCGAAAAACTCCACTATTTATACTCCCCCCTCCCGCGATCCGTTATCCAACACTAACTTCTCTTTCGTACCCTCTTTCACGGAAAGCCCGGACACCCCGCCGACAACGATCGACATGGCCGCCGTCCTCAACCAGCTCAATAACTTTGCCGAGGATGTGAGCTGCAGCGGTCGGAGATGCGATTAATTCGGGCGCTCTTGGCGAGGTCTACCTCGTACATAAGGTCATAAATCTGTTTTTTTCGAACTCCTCTTTGCTTCTGGAAAGAAAAGCCCGACTTCTAAATTAGTTTAGGCTGCTCAACCATTTTTGACCCATTTTTCACACCATCTCCATGCTTGATGGATATTACGTGGGATATCTTGGGCACCTAGGCAAGTGGCAAAGATTGCCCAGGGGCGCCTTAGCCATACTACATTGGAATAAAAGATGGTCTACAGTTTCATTCATACTACAAAAGCGGCATCTTGGATCTCGGGCCAATTTCTTTTCTTCATGTTATCTTTAGTAAGGATTGCATTATTTACAACCAACCATAGAAAGATTTTAATTTTTTTTCAGGAATCTTGGCTTTCAGTTTTCTTGTGGTCATTACCGGCATCATTAGCGGTTAATGCTCAGTAAACTGTTTTCCGTAAAAGTTAGATTTGCTCCCAAATTTCCATCGAACTATATCTGAAGCACTTGTCAAAGTAGTTTCCAAGGCATCCTTTAGGATTGATAGCCAACATTGTTTGTTATCATTATCCGACCACCTTGTAAAAGTTATTTTATCCGGATCAAGTAAAACCTGCTCCACCATTATTTCTTTTTGCATAAACCACTCAAACAGATCTGGATGTAAATGCATAAGAGGTTTATCATACAACCAAGCATCCATCCAAAAAAGAGTTGTTTTACCATTTTGTACCTCTACTTTCCTTCCCCGTATATAGATTTTCCTTATTTTCAGTAGATCAGTCCATACAGACTAAATCATTTTGCTTGTGTTTAACATTAGAGATAGTACTCTTTTGAAGATATTTATACCTCACAATATCTTGCCATAGCCCTTCCTCTCGTGTCTAGTTTCCAAAGCCATTTGCATAAAAGACTTATATTCAATTTTCTTATATCTTTAATTCCTAGTCCTCCTTTCTTCTTGTCTTTGCAGATTCTAACCCACTTTACAAGGTGGTATTTCCTCTTTGTCCCTCCTCCTTGCGGAAAAAAGACCTCATATTCTTATCTAGATTATTCACTATTGTTTTTGGTAACGGATATAATGACATATGATAAATTGGAGTATTAGTAAGATTTGAGACAATCATGATTTTCCTTCCAAAAGAATAGACATCTTGTTTCCTTTCCGGGCACATAACTTTTTCTGACTTTTCTCCCGAAGAGGTAGCCAGTCAATAATGTGCAACCTCGTTAGGGTGACAGGAACCCCCGTGTACTTTATGGGGAAAGTTCCAACTTGACAGTAAAGATTTCAGCATATATATTTGCCCAATTTTCATCATCATTGATGGTGATTATCTCACTCTTGAGGAAGTTTATTTTGAGGCCTGCCATCAATTCATACAGATCTGATAATAATTTTAAATTTCTAGCTCCTTCAAGATCATGTTTAAGGCATATAATGGTATCATCGGCATCTTGGAGAACAGCTACCCCATTGGGGATAATATGATCAATCAAACCACAAATTCTTCTATTTACTTGAGCTTTTGCTATCATTCTAGTTAGACCATCGGCTACAAAGTTAAATAAGATTGGAGATAAGGGGTCTCCTTGTCTTACTCCTTTGTAGCTCTTTATATAAGGTCAAGCGTGTTATTCATTTTACACTGATTGTTCCTCCAAGAACTACCTCTTTGATCCAATCACACCATTGAGTAGAGAAACCCCTTGCCAAAAGACATCTAAACAAAAAATTCCACTTCACCTTATCGTATGCTTTCTCAAAATCCAATTTCAACACAATTCCTAATTGTTTTTTCTTTTTTGTTTCATGTAGGATTTCATGGAGAACCATAACCCCAATGGTAATATTCCTTCCCTTCATAAAAGCGGTTTGATGTGGATGAATGAGCTTTTCAGCAACTTTTTCAATTCTGAGTGTCAATGTCTTTGTCAAGAGTTTGTATAAACAATTGAGTAGACATATTGGTCGAAATTGTTGTATTTTAGAGGCATCGATAATTTTGGGAAGTAATGTTATGATCCCATAATTGATTCTACTAACATTTACCTTTCCCTTATGAAAATCGTCAAAAAACTGAATAATATCATGTTTAACAATTTCCCAACATTTCTGATAAAACTCTATTGGTATCTTGTTAGGACCATTTGCTTTATTACACTCCATTTGAAATAAAGCTTTTTTAATTTCTTCTTCTTCGAGAATGGTTTACACAAAGTTCCTCATTCTCACTTTGGAAGATACTTGTTCACATTCTCCCCAAATGGATGGGTCAATGTGAATATTATGATCCTCGATAGGGCCAAATAGATTGGAGTAATACTACGTAGCATGCTTTAGTAAGTTTTCATTCCCTTCAATTATTACACCTTCATCCTCAAGTGATAATACCAAATTTTTTCTTTGTCTTCGGATGCTATCTTATGAAAATAACTAGTATTACAATCTCCTTTAAGCAGCCATTGTTCATGAGATCTTGAGTGCCAGTATTCTTCTTACGTTTTGCGAGATTTTTTGAAAATGAGTTATTAATTTCATTTTTCGATGTATTGTTCATTGTCTAAGCCATCATTTTCCTCGGCTTCCTCGAGAATAGCCAATTCATTACTTATTTTGGCTCTTTCTTTCTTGGCTTCCCCCGTATGTGGAAACCCCATCCCTTGAAATATTGTTTAAAGAGTTTTACTGCTTTGAATTTTGTCCAGGCAGAGATCGCTTTCGACATGGTTTGTCCCAAATTTTTTAACATTTGGCACAAAGTCGGGATTTGATAACCATGATAATTCGAATCTGAATTCAATCTTTTTGTAGGCTTACTATGGCCTGAGATTAGGATAAGAGGATTGTGGTCAAAACTTCTCTTGGAAGCTTTTTGACCAGGGATATTAGAATACAAATCCTCCCAGGGAGCTAGACACCAAAATTCTGTCAAGTTTTTTTCTAAGGTTGGGTCCTCTTGATTGTTTGACCATGTATATAAACCACCGGACATCTCAATCTCTCTTAGATCATAGAAATCAATCAATGAGTTAAAAAAGCCCGAAAAAATCTTTTCGAAATTGTTGGTTTGTTTCTTTCATGTGAATATCTAATTATATTAAAATCCCTCCCACAATATAAGGTTCATTGGATCTAGAGCAAAAGGATGCCAGCTCAGTCAAAAAATTTATTTTGCCATCATCATGAGCACAGCCATACACAATGATCAAATTCCATTTGACTTTTTTAAATTTATCCCATAACTTGAGCTGCATCATATATTCTCCTTCTTCAAAAGGACCAACATCATATAGATCTATCCTAACACCCACCATGATTCCTCCAGATCTCCCCTTAGAAGGGGTATTTAGCCAAAGGTAATCCTGGTTAGGATCAAATTTTTTCACCACTTTGTCATCACGAGATTGTATCATAGTCTCTTGGAGACCTATGAAATGAAATTCATATTCTCTTATAATGTTTTTAAGGAAAGTAGCACAACCCTTTTTCCTTAGACCTCTGCGGTTCCATACTAAACCACAGATTCCTATCATTGGATAATTGATTTTTTGTTGGTGTTGCAAGAGGCTTTACAAGGCCTTCCTTTTTTCTTATTTTTTTTTTGCATGGCGGGGAGCTTCTGTCCATGTCTTTTATTCTACGAGGACTTGGAGAAAAAGGAGATTTTCTTTTTCCTTTCCCTCTTCTTTTTCTAGATTCCACCGAATAAAATCATCAACTTCAGAATTTTCATCATCTTTGTACCATTCTAATTGTTTTACATTCTCACAGTCCATATTCTTATCGGCCTCTTCACACTCAATCATATTATTATCATTACTTTGTTCATTACGTTTCAAAAAAAGATCATTTCTAACTTTGTTCTAAATTCTTTAACAGATCAAAAGTAGCAAAGTCATTTTCATTAATGATAATACCCATTTCATGTGAAATGGCACACATGTCATCATTATTCAAGGCGACAAAAGAATTAGAATTTGGTGAGTTACCTTCTAGACCCCTTTTTTTGCGGCTTTAGTTGCATTGTCCATTGTATGATTCTTGGTAGCTTCCTTGAGGCGCTCACTCCTCCTTCTCTGTTGTTCCAGGGCTTGATCACTTTCAGCGACTTCTTGTCTTCGACTTGTTGGGTATTGATCACTTCCTGGTTTTTTTTCACGTCTCTCAATTGTAGAATCGGCGAGCACCGCTACCCGAAGAGCAACGGAGTTGATTTGTCGATTCATCCACCTCTTTCCCTTCGTACCATTTTCAACACTTTCACGGGTGTTAATAATGTTATCATCGAAATGAATATTTCTGGAGATTGGGCTGCTCCTTTATCCTTGGATGTCTCCTTTGGCTTTGTGACATTAACGAGAGATAACTCAGTCTTTGCTTTTAGATCGGTTTGAAACTCTTGCCCAAGCATCATACCAATTTGATGAGATGATTCGACTTCTTCTTCTCCGGTCTTCTTACTACTCGCCCGGTGAGTCTCTTAAATCTTGTGTCAAAGGACTCTTCTTGGTTCGATTCTTCACATGCCTCGGTATGTATACTTTGCCTCCCAAATCATTGTCATCTCCACATTTATAGACTTTCTGTGCATCCTTCATCAGCTTTGTCTGACTTTTTTTTTTTTTTGAAGTCTATTTTTGGAGGAGCTGTCGGCATTCTTTGCTTTTGTTTGCCCCCTTCATTTTGTTTCCCAGTATCCTCATCCCTTTCATTGGACTCTGTTTGAGATTCCCTCCTGATTCTTTCTTCCTTTTGTGTCATTGTAGGAGAAGTCTGATTTTTATCTCCAATCAATATCCCACTTTTTAGAACCCTGGGACCTTGTTCTATTGGGATTTCTCTCTCAAATCAAACAATTTTTAAATGCGAGACCAAGGTAGCATTCAGCCGGACTTTGGCACTCTAGCCACATTCACGCAAGCAATTTTCAGCCTTACATAATCATATCTATACCTTGAACCTTCATCTATTTCCATTGTCTTCCCAACCAGACCCCCAACCTTTGCTAATGTGATGATGGCTCTCTGATCAGCTGGAATTCCACTCACCCTAAACCAGGCTTCCTCTAACAAATCATTCTCACCAACCGATGGGGACCAAGGGTCAATCTGCATTTTAGCTCCATTTTTCAAGATCGGATTCTTCAGACTGCACCACTCTGAAGCCAACTTAACAGATGGGAACCTCAAAAGGAATTTGTTGTCATCAATATGCCGAGCTCTCCACTTCCAATTTTCAGCTCAATGAGATCCATGAATTCCATTTCAATTTGTTTTGCGATAGCGAGATCCATTAGAAATTGTCGGCACTCTTTGTACTTGCTTTCTCCATGGCAACCCTAGGGTCAATACACTCCTCTATGAAGAGGAAGCTTTGATTCTCCACCTGGACAGCACAGATTTCTGGCCCAACATTCCAGGGCAAGCAGTTTTTGCAGTCATAAGTTGTGTGGCTGCTATCTCCACAAATCTCACAGAGTTTCTTCTTACAGTCCAAGGCAATGTGCCCGACCAATCCACAAGATTCACACATAGCCTTGTTTATCACTCTCAACATTCTGTTTTTCCCATATTTCTTCCAGCAAATCCTTGGATTCATGATTGTATAACCCACAAAACTCACGGGGGTATTTTCTTCTAGGCATCAAATCTCCCCCTGTTTTCTTCTCACGTTTACGGTTTCATGGTTGTACAAACCACAAATTTCACAAGCACCTTTCTTACGGGTGTTAGCGACAACATTACCATCTATTTTGATTGGATTACGGGAGTTACCTTCCTTGGCTTGATTAGCGGTACCTTCTACACTTGTAGTGATCTTGTCTTTTCCCTCAATCGATTATCCTTCTTGACTTCCTTTCCTTCCCACTTTTCCAACACAGGGATCAACTTGGATTGGTTGCTTTTCTTGCTCCTTGTCTTTCTTGTTCAGATCTTCTTGAGACTTGCTTTGATCTTGACTAGCTTCACCAGATTCCACTTTTCTCTGCCATTCATTGGGTCTTGGTCCATTCCATCCTCTATTCGATCTTTGCCTTCCACCGGGGCCACGATACCCCTGTCTTCCATATCCACCGCCACCACCACCTCCATACCAAGTACCACCTCCTCCACGACCCCCACCGCCACCGCCCCCCATACCCAGGACCACCCCTCCAAATCCATTTCTCCCCGCATCGGGACTTCTATGGTTGGTGCAAGTTCTAACCTAACCACGAGAGGCAAAGGATCTAGGTTCTTGGCCCTTCTAGAGGTGTTGGGCAAATCTGGTTATGTTTGGGGAATTGGGGATAGATGTATTCGATGGCTCGGGAGTGGGGAAAAAGTGTCCTGGTTAGAGTGGTGAGCCGATACCTCCCTATCAGTCACCTTAGGCTTACCCCTGTCCTTAGTTCCAACACGTGTTCGGCCCACGGATATGCTCCTAAGATGCCAGTGATAATGTGCACCTTGGGTGGTCTCCTGAACCAATGCTCTTTCCGGTTTTGCCCTTGGACCTTTGGATTGAAATCAGGATACTCTGTATTTCCCTCCACAATGCCCACAATGGCCTTATCCAATTGAGGCCAATGCAATCTGATTGGGATGTTCTTCAATTTCAGATTTTCCCGATCCATTTCATCAAATGGACATTCATTAGCTTCGAATGTTGTTCTGAATTTTCTTGATCCCACATCCGGAGGAAGGCATAGGTTAGGCTTTCTATAAAATCGCCTCCCATGTTGAATTCCTTCGAGAATTTCTACAATTGCTTTGTTTGCTTTGCTTCGGTCTCAAATGCGGAGGATTACAAGCCTCATTGAGGGGATTACAAGCCTCCTCAAACTCAGGTCAATTCGGTTAGACCTAATCACCTGGTTATGAATCTCTCGATGAATCGAGAATCGGTCTGTGAGCATGTCAATGAATGAGAACCGGGATTAACTAGGTGCGGATCCGTGCGAACACAAGTCTCGAGATATACGACACATTAGCCCGAAGACGCGGTTGGCGAAATCACCTCCTCGGCGACCGCCTCCGATGGCGGCGCCGCCGTCCCCCGCTCCGGTTGGGCGGAATCTATCTCGGGGTCATCAACCTCTCGCCCGTCTTCAAGGTATCACCCACCGTGGATGAGCCCTCCCTTGATGCCATAGGATCTCGGCGGCGAGAGAGAGCTCTGTTCGCCTCCTGAATCAGGTCGAACTCCTCCTGAAAACGCAGGTTTATTACCGCCGCTTCCCACACCGTCGGGCGGGAGAAAGTTGCCGGGGAACCATCTCCACCAGCACCCCTCGCCGGAGGATCCTCTGGTGCGCCCCATCGCGGTGCTCCCGGAGTCGTCGTCGAGGTCGCTCCCGGTCGCCCTCGCGGTCGCCCCTGGTCGCCCCCGTAACCGCTCATCCTCCCAGTTGTCCGTATGTTCCGTCCTAAAATTGCCCACTACCTTACGGAGTATTGCTTTGGGAAGCATAGGAAAAAAACCTTCAGAAAGCAAAATTTAATAATCGAAATGTCACACATACTCAGGCAAAGTATAAGAATTAATCATCACCTATGCACACTTTGGCTTTTAACCAAAAACCAAAAAGGCGTGAGTGAAATTGACAGGGAAATTGTAACTTGAAACTCTTGGTGGATTACGTGAGTGGAAGATGGAATTGGGCTTACCCTACGGCAATAGAAAATGCAGTTGGTCGGCAATCTTGCAGCGGCCTTCCTGTGCAGCAGGAAGACTCAGGCAGAGCGTTGTCTCTGGTCGATGGTGTGGATGGAGCGTTGTATCGCTGCTTCGATGGTGTGGTGTTGGCGAAGCGGCGGCGGCGGCGGCGTGTGCCAGGAATAGGTCGGAGGAGCGGGAGGAGGCGGTGGGCTCTCGGCGTGCCGATGGTGTGGACCCAGCGTTGTATCGCTGCCGATGGTGTGGCGTTGGCGAACCGCGGCGGCGGCGGCGTGTGCCAGGAAGGAGCGGGAGGAAGCGGGGGGCTCTGTAGGTCGTCGCGGGTGCCTACGCCGCCCGGTGAAGCCGTGGCTGCGGCGGCGTGACGGGAACAGCTTCGAGGAGCGGGAGGGCGGCGTCGTCGCGGGCGACGTTGAAGGCCGCCCAGCGGCCGTATCTGGCGCGGGGTTTGGGGCGAGGGGATTGGAGAACGTTCCTGGGGCCAAGGGATGGACGGCAGCGATCATTCGCGGGCTGCATCGGACGGCGGGGATGCGGTACTGTAGAAACTACAGTAAACTGAGTCTGTTGGCGGAGTTCACGGAATCTATGACTTTTATAGTTATAGTATAGATTATACATGTGTGTATTGGTGCTCCTGGTTTTGGTTACCCAATTGGGTTTCTAGTTCAAATCACGTAATGGCAGTGATTATTATTCGACTATTTGGGTGACTAGTCTGGGTCCTTGAAGGTGGCATGTCCTTAAGATTTCCATGGTTGTAGTATTGAAGGAATGAAACGGCGACCAAACGGGGGTGAATAGGAGCTGCAAATTTTTCTTTCGAAAAGGTTTAGGCCACTGTCCCAAATTCACTACCAAACGAGCACACGACCAACGAGTAAAGATAGAACCGGAGTATATATGGAAAATGAGCCACTTTCGACTTAATATAGAGAAGAAGCGAGTTCCCGAATCTAAAATACCAACGTCAACATATGACGAGAGTACTTAGATGAATGCCTCGGATCGATAGAAAATCAATGCAAAAACTGGTTCACGAAACCGAGCTAAAACGACACAACTGCATGGGACACAGCAAGCACGAGACTCTGGCTGAGCAACTGAACGAGCTACCAAAAATTCATCCATGAGCAATACTGTTGGAAGCATAAAATCATTTAGGAGCACATGACTGAAATGAAATAAGCAAGTTATGATTACTTCCTGTAGCTGAAAGAGACAAGACGAGAATTCCAAGACCAAAAAGAATATCAGGTTTAAGCTTTGCACTTTGCCAGCAGCTACCCAATTGCAATGAAAAACAAAATCAAGTTGCTGCACTTGCTCCAAGACAAATCAAAGGCAAATCAAGACTGCACTTGCTATACTAGCCTGCTTGTGGTTTTACGAAGATCAACCTGGAAGCAAATCAAACCACATACAGCAACCGAGGTGCTGCTCTTGGACTGCTGAAGAACGATTAGCGTGCACCGTAACTGAGCACCTGCGTTGGTGGCGCTGCCTTTAATTAGAACTAGAACATTAGGCGCCCTTTGGGGGCCCTACCTCGCCATTTGACGAAAATTTATAGATACTAATAAAGTATTTTGCCAAATTCTTAACAATAACTTCATTCATAGACTAAAATTCAAGGAATACATTTTACGTGTAAACACTAAGATTTTTGCAAAAACAAAAATAAATTAAGGCATGAATGCCATCTGACATCTTTGAAGACTTGCATCAAACAACACTTTGAAGGGACATTGTACAATCTCAGATCAATTTTGAGGTTGAGATTTGAAAAAATGAAACATATATTTTAGTAGGAATTATACATGCAACCACAACAAACTTCATAGGAGTTAGTCTTGAAATTAGTCTAAAACAGAACAGTACTCCTAGAATCTCTGATAATCGTGCACTTAACACCAATTTATACTCCAAGGTAAACCCCTCAATGCCGGTAGGGTGGAGTTGTTGATGGCGACAGCGACGACAGTGGGTCTTACGACATCTTTGTGTACCCGCCTCACAACTAATGAGCAAGACTGCTAAAGAAAAATTAATTTATATCCAAACTTGAAAAAAACATCTTTCTAGCAAATTAGCTTTTCTGCAAGGTAGCCCAAATAGGGTAATAAGATCACTGAAATTCTATACATGTTAGTTACAGGCTGAGTAGCTCGTTTTGCCAACATATTGAATGCTGATAATCAGACATATAATTGTAGTGAGCATGTAATCACTAATTGCAAAATTAGAAATAGAAGCAGTGGGCCAACTACATGGTAACAGTCACTGAAATATTGCGTAAAAAATGGCAAATCTTATAACACTATGATATATATATACTCCAACAAAGACACACCTATTCTGCTGTAAGCTAGCATTGGCTCAACTAAAGTGATAACCATGGAATAAATATGTGCACACAGAACAGTACTATTTTCTTGAACATTAATGTGGGATTATGTCCAGGTCAATGATCAATCTATTGTATTCTTCTTAGCGGTGCAAAGAAATAAGTCATTCATTATAATTGTAATTTTAGAATGACTCAGACCTAAGAGATGCCAGCAAACACGAAAGAGAATAAAAGCACTAAAAATATTGACATAATGATTTATCAACCAATATAATGCCAAAAAATAACACCGAGCAAACAAATAAATTTACACAAGAATGTGACATGATAACTAAACATGTATTTGAGAAGGGGCCATTACCAATCACCATGGTTTGGTTGTTCCATTGTGAGCCTCCAAATAATCTGACCCAATATATGTAAAAAGGGTGAACTGAGATTCAGTCTACTAAGTACGGTAAGATTCAAAAAAGAGATGAGATATTTACACTTGTGCTAGCAATATGGTTTTGCTGAGCTAACCCTCAGACTATAATGCACATATCAGAGGACAGTCAAACATGTGATTCAGAGACCTAGTGCCTTGAAATTTGACGCTGCTTTTTAGCACAAGCAGAAATAAGAAAATTTGGGGCCTTGAAATTAATTTCAGTATGCTGGTGTATTTTTTGTTTCGGATTGTATCAGATAAAAACCTACTCATAACCTAGCAAGTAGCACGCACCTGATTGGAGCAGTGCCGGCTGGGACATCCTCAAATCTAGGCAGTTGCTTGGGCTGGTACTGTCGGAGAGTACTCATGCCGCCTTGGCTGGCGTTGCGCTCCTCCAAATCTGGAGGGGGAGGATCCAATAGGATCTAGAGGAAGGAGACAAGGGGGAAGAACGTGAGATAGAAGCAAACCGAATCCAGGAGCTTGAGGACAGCACCCCACTCACCTGCTTGCTGGAGCTCCAAGCGCGTGCACCACAGCCTTTTTGGAAGCCGGCCAGATCGACGGTGGTCGAGGTCGGACTTGTTCGGCGGGTGCCCACATCCGGCGAGTGCGCGGGGCCTTCGGGGCGGGAACCCTCCTCCGCCTATCCGCACGCGACATGGAGGACGCGCCAAGCAGAGGGGCATGGAGGCGGAGGCGGAGGCGGCGGCGGCGGAAAGGAGGAAGAGATGGCAGAGAGGGGCGGCGGCCATAGGAGTGAAAGGAGAGGGGATGACGGCAAATGAAGCACGAGGTCGGGAGGGTCGCGTCCCTGCCGGTGCCTGGTGGGAGCAGGGGGTTTATGAAAATAATTCGAGCAGTTTTATGAAAAACGACTTGCTTTCAGAATTTCCTTCTTCACGTACAAATAAAGTTAAACTCAGGGCTGTAGTCGAAAAAAATGTAGAACCTGTTTACTATTCTTGGCGGAGGAGTTGGACCCATGTTACTTCTATGAATTCGGAGGCTTTTTTTGCGAAATGAACAAAGCTACGTGTCAGCACACAGAGAAGCCAGCGATGCCTCAAATGCTCTCGTGCGAGCAGGAGGCATGGACTTTTAATAACCCCGATTGAGTTGACCTGAAGCACACGAGCAGGGGCTTCACTGCTCGTCTACCTGGTACTGCGTACGGACCAGCGACCAAAGACGAAAAGCCATGACGAACAAAGACGCTGCTCAATAAGACATGCACGGTGCTGGAGCACCATCGCTGGTAGCGCCGCTGCTGGAATCCACGTGCCTGAACCTTCGACAAACCAAGAACAAGAGATCGACGGATACAAACTGAAAACGGGAAGAACCGAAAAGAGAAAGAGCGACCACGAAAATCTACATAAAGTCACTCAGATCTCCATGAAACAGCACCAAAATTTGCACAGGAGAAATTCACAAAGGAATGAACCTATTCCACAAAAATGATTGCCTGAGATCAATCCGAACGCAGGGGAAAATCAGTTCGAAACTCAAACCCGAAAAACACAATTGCTTCGATCTCGATTTCCTGGGGATTCAACCAATACTTCGGTGAATCACTTAGGTTCATGACATAGCACAAATAACTGCAAGAAAAATAGAAAGAAACAACCATAAGCGACAAATTTGAGACTAGAATGGGGAAGGGAGAAAAGTGACGAAAATAAACACAAGAACACAGAACGAACTAATCTCAATCCAAACGCCCAGAGGGCACAAGCGCATTTAGAGGCGAGCCATAACACATAGTCAGGGGCATAATGGTCCGATCCGAAGACAATCTGATCCGACGGCCACCACGCCTCTTCCTGGTAGCTTCGCCGACGCGAACTTCGATGCCGCCACGTGCGGTTCTTCCAAAGATCGAACCTCCGCCTGGGTTTTGAGGCCCAAACCTGCGAAACCGGCCGCCGAAGGTTTTGCGGCCTAAACCACCAAATCGGGCCACGAGTAGACATTGTTCAAAATGCCTTTGCTTTTACCTAGTTGGTGGATGTGGCATGTCCTTGAGAATTTTGTTTGATTTGTTTGTGCAGAGATGAATACTGTATGGTCTGCCTAATATCATGCAAATGATGAACAAAAAAATACAGCTACAATTTTTGTTTCTATGTGTTACTTCTATTAGCTCCAATTTAGTTGACGTGTAGTCTTAAAACCTTTAAGCTACTTGTTGTATTACGTTTAACACATGGAAAATGAATTATTCCTTTGGAAGCACTTATTGTTATGTGAGCCGTTTAGTCTTAAAACCTTTAACCTTACTAGTATATATGCCCGTGCTAACGCTACGGTGGCATATAGAAAAAATAAATAAATCATAAACCCGTGCTTGAGTAAAGTTTCTGGTAACAACATCAAACATGGCAGAATTAAGTGGTTTTGCAGCAACATTAATAGCCTTCTCATTTTTCTAGCACAGATGAGTTAGCATTGAACTTAAAAGAGTGCTACGACAGACCAAACTGCAAGAGAGACAATCATATTTTTATTTCACTGAATTGAATCGATTCAGTTCTGATGTTTCTGCTTCAGATAAAAACCCTTTTGGAAAAAGCATAGAAAAAATGATTTCTCAAGAAGCATTGTGCTTTCTTACAATTGAAAATTTAAAAGGAATATACACTAACACACCATAGAAAGCATAGAAATTGTACAAGGAGTGAATCTTGCTTGCTTTCATGACAATGAAGAGCAATGCAATTCAGTCTTCATCCTGCATAAGCTGACTACCACTGGGGCCCTCCATCTCATGCCTCTCCTCGCCGTCTCCCCTTTTGATGACATGAGCTGAGGATCTCGACCCTCCGCTGTGGTGCCACTTTGGATTCATCACGTCGCTCAACATGTACTCCATCCTGCAACCACCAAATTAATGCAATGTTACAAGAAGAGTTCAATTAAAAATCATATATAGTGGCACAAAATAGAGTATCAAACCTGTACTGCAACTCAGCAACTGCGAATTTGGAGGCATTATGGCGTTGAACAACTACAACTCAGCACCTGTACTGCACTGCAACTCTGAAAAAGAGTATCAAACCTGTACTGGCAGTACTGCTGGGCCGATGGGCTTCATCAATATTCAGTAGCTTTAATTTAGGCAAACTAAAGCATGATTCACCAAAATGTATAAACCAAATCAGTAAAGCTACGTACCTAGAGCAATATTCCGCCTAAATTAGTAATTGAGTGAACAGAGGGAAACACAAATCAAGATTAATTAGTAACTGAACTTGGTTGAGTCAACACCAGCAGCAAGCAACTCGACGCTCTTCTTCAGCTGCTAATGGCTGTCCATAGCCGCTTATCACCACGCCATCAAGCAGCTGCTTGCAAACACCCAGCATTGACACACACACAAGCATATGCTGGCCGTCTAAGCGTGACCCTTGTCGTCCAACATACGTAAGCTTGTACTAAAAAAAATACTACTATGGATCCTGTCAAAAGATTTCAAATTTACCTAGAGGCCTACATGGACGGGGCGGGCCTGCTGTTGGCGCCAGCGCCATGGACGGAGAGGGCCTGGCGAAGTACGGGCACGACGGCCAGGAGGACCTGCAGGAGGAGACGTGCATGCACAGCCACGGCCACCCCTTCAGTAGCACTCGACCTCCATGCATGTGGCTGCGACTCCGGCGGCCAGGGGATATGACGACGGTGGCTGACGCTGGAGGGGCTTTGCCCCCACCTCGCCTGTCGCGAGCCTGGTCGCGCCCCTGGCTGCAGGTGGCGGCCGGGAAACCCTATATATCCATGGGACGGGAAGGAGATGCGGCCGACGCATGCATGGAAGGCGAACGGAAAGAGAAACCTCCCCGCTGATCTCGGGATCTCGCGCAGTGGGTCACGCGCGCCTTCCTATTTCCTTGTCGCGAGAGGCAGCCAGGAAGATGGGCGGGGCATGCACGGGATTTATTTCGGGAGAAATTGTGCGGTAAGAGGAGGAAGGCTGCATGCACGGGATTTGTCATGAGTAAGGAGTTAAGGACCATACATTTAATCTGATCGTCGGATGATGTTTGAGTATGAGAGAAGATTAAGAAGTAATCTGGAACGTAGATTTGAATATATTTGAACGAATCGAAGTTGGTGCATTAGTAGGGTAGATTGAAAATCATTCATAATGCCATATGAGCTTTCGATTGGCATGGCTTAATATGGCACGCAGAGATTGAATCATCAAGCTTTCCCCTATTGGTAATGCTATTTATGCCGGCACCAAGAGCATTTTATTACTATGTTGTGCTTTTGCACTCTTGAGTGCCTGAAAAAATATGTCAATTATCAAATATCACACAAGAAATAAATCATATGGGACCTCCTCACCTTTTAGTCCCTTGATATACTTTCTTCAAAAACACGACAAATGGGCAAATAGATAACATATGATCAATTCATTTTACCACACCTCATGTGTTTGAAATAGTCCAAATATAGTCTAAAAGGTGAGTTGGTCTCATAGCACCCCCCCTCCCCCCCTTTGGTTTTGGTCATTGATGCCCATTTTTTGTTCCATTACTCCTTTAGATCCTCCTGAATCTCACGGAGGGGCCGGAGCGCAACCTCTTTCTCCACCTCGGGCAGCCTAATTCCAAACATCCGGTTGATGAAACTCCGCTAGACCTCGGTGTTGACAAAGTTGGTCTCGAAGGTCGGGGCTCGTGTGCAGATCCACGTCCATGTCATCGATCCCAATCTCGTCGGCGATGAGGGCAAGGGTGCTATGGTTCCCGCTACCCCAAGGGATCTTCCCCGCCTACACCGCGACCTCCGTAGGGACGCCCACCACCTCCCCATCCTCCTACACCTGGCACCTCCAATACGGCCGCGGTTGCCTTGTGCTCGAGCGGACGAGGAACTAGCGATTACCTCCATGCGAGCTCCTAGCCTCTGGCGCCCCGGTCGAGAGAGGGCTGCCCACGATCCTCGTGAGCGCCGCGTTAGCATCGGCCTCGTCTGGCGTCGTCGTCGGTTGGCGAGGTCGGTGTCCGTGTCATTGTCCTCCTCCGCAAGCTCGTCCTCCTCCTCCGTGTCTACATACTCGGAGCCACTCTCCAACGAGTCCTCCGACTCCACCTCGGCATCACCAACGTTGCTAGCCTATGTGAGCTCCACCTCCTCTGCGCTATCATCAATCGACAAAAATCGTAGACCGACCATCTTGTCTCGGCCTGGGCATTCGGTTTAAACTGAAACATTATCTCGGTTTATTCGGTTTCCTAAAAGTTCTGATTCCAAAGAGCAAGAACCGATCGGTTCGTAGAAAAACAAAACCGACAACATCGTTTTCGGTTTGTCACTGATTTTTCGGTTTAAGCGGAGAAACCGATGAACTCGAGAACCAAGAACTTCTGCTCATGGCCTCGCGCACCGCACGACACCTGTTTGGCCCTGCTCACGCCCGGTGCGCCGCCGCCGCCTCGCTCCTACTCCTACCGGCCCGGTGACCGCCGGGTCATCCCGCCGCTGCCAGCGCATGCTCGCCCTGCACCATCCCTTTCGCCGCGCCGCCGCCACTATTGTGCTCGGCTGTTGTGTCATGGTTAGGGGCGAGAGATGGGAAATTAGGGATGAGACTATGGGAGACCGGGAATGTACAAATTTCAATAGCGTGGTACGTAGTGTTTGTTGGTCTTGTGCTGGGCATCTATGGAACTTGGGAAGATTGCTATGCTCAAATCCAAGGCTATCTTTGGTAATTCTTACTCCCTCCGTTCCAAATTGTAGTTCACTTTGGCTTTTCTATATCCATTTCTTTTACTATATATCTAGACATACTGTATAACTAGGTGCATAACAAGATCAATGTTATTGACATAGTGTATAGCTAGATGTGTAACATTGTCGCGCAACATTAACAAACCGATAGTGTCAACTTACATAACAATTTGTCGGGTTAAAAATCAGCCGATAGTGTTAACATAAATAACAATGTTGGGTCTAAAATAAATCGGCGGTGTTGTGGCTTCGCTACACTGTCGGTACAATCTAACATGTTGTTTCTCTCAATACTATCGGTTCAATAAAAGCGTGTTGTCAATAACAATGCTACCATTTGAATTCAGAACTAGCATTGGTTGGATCAGAAATGCTACCATTCGAAGAAGCATCCAACAGTGTTGGATCACAATGCGCTGCTGGTTTGATAGTGAACCAGCACTCTACCATAAAATCACCGCCGGTGTTTTAACCTGGCAGTGATTTGAACCCCACATCACTACCGATATGGTTTTGCCGGTTCATTTTCTGGCAGTGAAGGGGAGTTTGAACCCTGCAGTGATGTAATGATCTGGGATAGTGTGAGATGGCCCAAAGACGTCCGATGAACTGACGCTATCGTTCATCAAACTCGACGCAGAAAAGGCAGCGGGAGGAAGTGGCCAGGCATTACCGGCTTACCGTGTCAAGTCGACGAGACTGATCACGACGCCACAGGATCACCAAGAGGACAGTTCCACGAGTGGTGAACAAACTGGACAGAGAAGTCGAGCTCCGGTGAGGCACAAGGACGACAAGAGTGTACTCAAAGAAAATCGACCAGAAGACACCCACGGTTGTAGCGAACTCCTGCAAAACTCGTTGGTGTGGAGGATATAGAGGAAGAGATCGACGCCGGCGGCAACGGGGCGGACTTCGATCGGCTCGTCCACGGATAGCGTTTTTGTGGAGCGTGTGGGAGGGAAAGAGAAGGAGCAACAGGTCGTATGCTTGCAGCATTGGTCCTCTCGTAGCGACGTATCCAGCTCGCGGCGACGCCGACGATGTTGGCGATGCTTCGACGCGTGGTCAATGCGCCGGTTTTCCCTCGCGTGAGGAGTCACGATGAGAACAGGCGGGTTTGCAGTTGTTTTCCATGCACGAGGCAGTAGGCGGGCGGGTACGTGGTAGCGTTGTGTGTTCAGGCTGGCATGTGCGGGTGCGTATGTGGTGCTGGGGTGAAAAAAATCGCGAAAGGAGGTGTCGTCGCTAATGGAAAACACGCTTGTTCCATATGTACCTTCTATCCTTCTCTTCTGCGCCCAGTTGTCAATCAGAGAGTAAAAAAATTCTTGGCTAACAAATGTTTTCAATTCCTTTGCTCTTTTATAGTATAGATATAGATATAGATAGATTCTACAATCATATATACTCCATCCGTCCCAAAAACATGCAACTATCGGAATCGTTCGGGGTCAACTTGAATAAATTGTAGCCATGTCTGTAGTAATTAATATAAATTTTATATCTCAAACAAAATTTATTATGAAGATATATTTCATCATGAATCTACTGATACTAATTTTGTATTATAATTGTTACTAATATTTTATATAAATTTAGTCAAATTTGAAATCGGTTGATTTCTCAGAAAGCGAGAATTGCATGTTCTCTATGGCGGAGGGAGCACTTTGTAGCAATACAGGTACACAATAGTATCGTAGGAGTAGAACACAAATAGATGTTATTGTCACAAACGCCAAATGACAAACGTGAGTTACCAAGCAAAGCGAAGCAAAGACCAAACAGAGGAGCAGTAACTCCCATTATTCCAAACCAAAACACTCACGGCAATCATCCCAGCATGGAGCTAAGAGTGCGGAGGCTATCATCAACTGCGCGCTCAGGCGACCTCGTCGGGGTGCGCGATGAGGTATGCTTCCGCCACCCTGATGAGGCTGATGTTTCCCTGCATGAGCTTGGCCTCGTCCTCGGGCGCCAGTGCTGCGCCGTCGATGCGCTCGTAGTCCACCTTCACCTTGAAGACGCTGGCACCCTCACCGGCGTCCTCCAGCCTGTACTCGACGATGTGCGTCTTGAGCTGCGCGCTCAACGTGCCGCCTTCCAGCACCTCCTTCTTTGTCACATGCGCCGCATCGTCAAACGTCAACACACGGCTCTTGAGCGGCGGAATGTCGCCCAGGGCTGCAAACGACAAGTATATATAATTGAACAAGAGACCATATAGTGAACGGTGACCATATATATAATATGGCCTACATACATGGGTTGAGCTTCATGGTGGTGACGCTCCCGGGACTAGCGCCGTCGCCTTCGACCTCGACAGAGTCGACGTAGCCTGCGCAGGCTTTGGGCAGGAGCACCGTGTTGGTCGCGGCGAAGGCCACCTTCCACATGCGCTCCGCCGGCACGGCCAGGGTGACCTCCTCGGAGATGCTGCCCGCCACCATCGTGCTAAGCTTGCTACTGCTAGTTCCACTTCTCAATCAGAGTGTGTTCGTGTTTGTGTTTGTGCTGACAGTTAGAGATCAAGAGCCTCCTTATATAGATGCCGATCGGAGTGGGTGCGCGGCGGCTCGGTTTGAATGGAGGAGCCGGGTGACGTGGATCGTGGAACTCAGGCGGGCCGTGTGGTGGGGCCTGGAGATCACGTGATTTGGACCGTGCAAAAAAATTCAGAGGTCGGTCAGCAATCCTTGCGGCCGAGTCACAAGAAACAACCATCGGCACGCAAAACAAGAGACTGGACGCGATGAACCATCGGACAACTCTGCCACTGCAATTTTCCCACCGGCTTGGGTGCTCGTGGGAGGTCAGCCTGCTAAGGTTCCATTTGAGAAGGATCAAAGTTCAAAGAACTCGGCTGGCCCTCATCGCGATGAACCCTGACGTCATGTGAAATTTTCCATTAGATATGTATCAAATACAGTTAAATAAAAAACTGTAAAATTAATTAGAGAACCATTTCAACATATTACAATTCAAAAGAGGGATAATTTTTTTAAACACATGATGCTTACTTGTACAATCCTATTACTTGTACTATTCATCAGGTGGTATATGCTCGGCACGACGAATGTTCATTTCTACTCTCGTTCGTTCAGACGCCATTTCTACTTGCAAGTGGTTAACCTTACATCCATAACCGTACGTATCAGCGTCGGAGTGTCCTCCGTCTCTTCCCCGAAGATAATGAGAAAGGTCGTTTAACCTTTAGATCCACCAGCTCGTCGACCTAATATAAATGTTTTAAATTGTTTTAATTAATAATTTAGTCAACGGAGCCGCCGTACGGTATGCTGACAATACGCACCTAATCATGCATGTATGTCGACTAAACCAGCCTAGGGGGTGCTTACTTGGTGAAATATTTTGGTTTCGACTATTATAGCATTTTTCGTTTGTATTTAGTAATTATTATCCTATCATAGACTAACTACGCTTAAAAGATTCATCTCGCACTTTTCAGCCAAACTGTACAATTAGTTTTTTACTTACTTTTAATACTTCATAAATACGTTAAGAGATTCGATATGACGTGGAACTGTAGCACTTTTTGGGTTGTTGCATGGGAACTAAACAGCCTCAAGAAAGCTGCCATGGTTGCCGATAATACGCACCTAACCATGCTGGCTGTGGACGCGATGGATTCCCTTCTTTGCTGCCTTTGGATCCTCCTCTGATTTTGCGAAATTTGATGATCTGCTCCAATTGCTCCATGACTGTTTCCCGCTTCTCCCTTGTCAGTTGTGACGCACATGGGCGATATCCAACCCTTCTACTGCAGCTGTAATGTCCACATCATCGGACGCATTCGGCATTTGCGCTCGTAGCTAGATTAGCTTATCAATGTATTGGTTCAATGATTCCCCTTTTCCTGAGTGCACATCAACAGATCTTGTGTCGTTTTTCGCCTTTGGCTGGAAACCCTGGAAGGTTACTAAAAGCTAGGCATTCGCTTGACGCTAGCTTTTGACAGAGAGAGGCCGAAGAGACATGCACCACTCATGGGCGATGTTTTTCCCGTGAGCACTTTACTATGCTCATGGGAAATGTTTCCTTCACGGGAAAGACCAGGAATCCGATAGTGGCCACTACCTGAATGGGTCGTGGGCGTCATAACTAGCAGCGAACTTCTTTTCATTATACTCGCAATGTGCGGGGTGGCTGGCTGGAAACACTAAGACGAAGGTAGCTAACGAAGTCACAACTTAAGGTGACTGAGCCGAAGGTAACGACGAAAGTCACAACTAAAAGGCGACTAACGGAGTCACAACCGAAGGTGAAGGTGACTGATGAAAGCATAACCGAAGGTGACGGGCAAAGTCACAATCGAAGGTGACAGAACAAATCATAACCCAAAGCGACTGACAAAGTTACAACCGAAAGGTGACTGATGAAGTCAGCGTAAAATCTAGAAGTGACGGAACCAAAGGTGACTAACGAAGTTGCAACCGAAGTTGACTAATGAAAGCACAACCAACCAAACTGGCAAAGTCACAACCGATGGTGACTGAAGAAATCATAACTGAAAGCAACTGACGAAGTCATAACCAAAGGAGACTGACGAAGTCAGTGTAAAATCCAGAAGTGGCGGAAAATAGGGGCTGAAGTATCAGCTTCCTCCCCTTGACCTCCTCCCCCTCTCCCCCTTCTATAGGTAAGGTGTGAGGTGCTACTCTCTTTATTATCCACAAGTTTGCTGATACTTAGCGGAGTGCCACCATGGGCTGCAATGTGCCCCCTATGTTTAACTCTTAACTACTCCCTCCGTTCCAAATTGTAGTTCACTTTGGCTTTTCTAAATTCATTTATTTTGCTATGCATCTAGACATAGTGTATAACTAGGTGCATAGAAAAATCAATGTATCTAAAAAGGCAAAGTGAACTACAATTTGGAACGGAGGGAGTATTCAATTGGGCCCAGCACACACAAGGTGGGTTACCAACATACATTACACCCCCAACACAACAGTAGAGTAAAACACAAATAAATGTTGTTGTCACAAACTCCAACTGACAAACGTGTATTCTCGATTCCCCTCACCGGTCACGAAGCAAAGCGAAGCAGGGACCAAGCATACAAGCAATTCCTCACATTATTCCAAACCAAAACAGTCATGGCAAGGAGACAATATAGTATACAACACAGGTACTGCATTCATCCCAGCATGGACACTTCTAATTTTGTATTATAAGTATTACTAATATTTTATATAAATTTAGTCAAAGTTGAAATCGGTTCAGAGTGGAATACAAATAAATGTTGTTGTCACAAGCACCAACTGGCAAACGTGTATGCTCGATTCCCCTCACCAGTCACCAAGAAAAGCAAAGCAAAGACCAAATAGAGGAGCAGTAACTCCCATTATTCCAAACCAAAACACTCACGACAAGGTGACACGATAGTATTATGACACGGGTATTACATTCATCCCATCATGGAGCCAAGAGCCTGGATCCAGCTGCGGAGGCGATCTTCAATCGCTCGCCGACAACCTCGTCGGGGTGCGCGATGAGGTATGCCTCCGCCACCTTGATGAGGCTGATGTTTCCCGCATGAGCTTGGCCTCTCGTCCTCGGGCGCCGGTGCTGCACCATCGATGCGCCGTAGTCTACCTTCACCTTGAAGACGTTGGCACCCT
Source organism: Hyparrhenia diplandra (assembly GCA_015847255.1). NCBI lineage: Eukaryota > Viridiplantae > Streptophyta > Magnoliopsida > Poales > Poaceae > Hyparrhenia > Hyparrhenia diplandra. Next base: position 50,769 of record JADLZK010005133.1, on the reverse strand, counting down.
CGCCGGCGCCCTCCAGCCTGTAACTTATGAAGTCACATCTCAAGGTGACTGACGAAGTCGCAACCGAAGGTGACTGAAGGAAGCAAACCGAAGGTGACTGGCAAAGTCACAATCGAAGGTGACTAACAAAAGCACAACCAAAGGTGACAAGCAAAGTCACAACCGAAGGTGACTGAAGAAATCATAACCGAAAGCGACCGACGAAGTCATAACCGAAGGTGATTGAGAAAGTCAATGTAAAATCCAGAAGTGATGGGAAATAGGGGCTGAAGTATCAGCCTTCCTCCCCTTGACCTCCTCCCCCTATCCCCCTTTTATAGGTAAGGTGTGAGGGGCTACTCTCTTTATTATCCACAAGTTTTCTGATACTTAGAGGAATGCCGCCATGGGCTACAACTGGGCCTCCTATGTTTAACTCTCAAACTATTCAATTGGGCCCAACACACATAAGGGGGTTACCAACATATATTAGACCCCCAACACAATAGTATGTTGTACGAGTAAAACACAAATAAATATTGTTGTCACAAACTCCAACTGATAAACGTGTATACTTGATTCCCCTCACTAGTCACGAAGCAAAGCGAAGCAAGGACCAAGCAGAGGAGCAGTTCCTCCCATTATTCAAAACCAAAACAGTCATGGTAAGGTAACAATATATTATACAACACAGGTACTGTATTCATCCCAACATGGCCACTTCTAATTTTGTATTATAAGTGTTACTAATATTTCATATAAATTTAGTCAAAGTTAAAATCGGTTTACCTCTCGGAAAGAGAGAATTGCATGTTTTCTCGGACGGAGAGAGTACTTTGTAATAATTCGGGTACATAATAGTACCGTAAGAGTAGAACACAAATAAATGTTGATAAACGTGTATGCTCGGTTCCTCTCACCAGTCACCAAGAAAAGCGAAGCAAAGACCAAACAGAGGAGTAGTAACTCTCATTATTCCAACCCAAAACACTCAGTATACGATACGGGTACTACATTCATCCCAGCATGGAGCCAAGAGCCTGGATCCAGCTGTGGAGGCGATCTTCAACTGCGCGCTCAGGCGACCTCGTCGGGGTGCGCGATGAGGTATGCCTCCGCTACCTTGATGAGGCTGATGTTTCCCTGCATGAGCTTGGCCTCGTCCTCGGGCGCCAATGCTGCGCCGTCGATGCGCTCGTAGTCCACCTTCACCTTGAAGACGCCGGCACCCTCGCCAGCGTCCTCCAGCCTGTACTCGACGATGTGCATCTTGAGCTCCGCGCTCAACGTGCCGCCCTCCAGCACCTCCTTCTTCGTCACGTGCGTCGCGTCGTCGAACGTCACCACACGGCTCTTGAGCGGCGGGATGTCGCCTAGGGCTGCAAACGACAATTTATATAATTGACCAAGAGACCATATATAGTGAACGGTGACCATATATATATATATAATATGGCCTACATACATGGGTTGAGCTTCATGGTGGTGACGCTCCCGGGACTAGCGCCGTCGCCTTCGACATCGACAGAGTCGACGTAGCCTGCGCAGGCCTTGGGCAGGAGCACCGTGTTGGTCGCGGCGAAGGCCACCTTCCACATGCGCTCCGCCGGCACGGCCAGGGTGACCTCCTCGGTGATGCTGCCGGCCACCATCGTGCGCTAGGTTTGCTATCTCTAGTGCCACTTCTCAATCAGAGAGTGTTTGTGTTTGTGCTGACAGTTAGAGATCAAGAGCCGTGCTTATATACATGCCGATCGGAGTGGGTGTGTGGCAGCTCGGTTTGAATGGAGGAGGGCATCGTGGAATTTCGTGGGGTGGGGCCCGGAGATCACGTGGTTTGGACCATGGAAAATTCACGTGGCTTGTCAAGATATTGGGTCAATGATTCCGCCTTTTCCTGACTGCACTTCAATAGATCTCTTGTCATTTTCACCTTTGGTTGGAAACCTAGAAGGTTGCGAGAAGCTCGGCCTTCGCTTGACGCCAGCTTTTGATAGAGGCCCAAGAGACATGTACCACTCGTGGGCGATGTCCTCTGTGGCCATGATTAAAGATTTGATTAGAGTAGTTGTGTCACCACTAGCCGAATAGGCCACGGCCTCATAACTAGCTACGAACTTATTTGGATCGGACTTGCCATCGAAAACCAGGATTCTTGGTTTGTTACTAATGATGCATTGGAACCATTAATAACATATCTATAAATACCTTTGAACCTTTCAGTATTAATTTAAAATTATAAATGATACATAAAGTTTAAAACAAACCTAATATAAATATTTTCAATTATTTTTAATACTTTAGTCAAGGGAGCCGCCGTGTATGCTGACAATACGCACCTAATCATGGATGTATGTTGACAAAACAAGCCTAGTCAAGAAAGCCGCCATATATATATGTGCTTGGCTTGCTGACAATACGCACCTAACCATGCTGGCTGTGGACTCGATCTTGATTGACTCACCATTTTTCATTCTCGTCTCCATCCCCCAAGCATGCAACCACGAATGTTCATTTCTACTCTCGGCTGTTCAGAGAAACCGGCACCTGGTTGATCTTACATCGATAACCGTACGTATCTAATTGACTGAGTGTCCAATCCGTCTCTTCCACAGAGATGGTGAGAAAGGTCATTTCGAGTGATACTGTCGTTTCATGGGCTGTCAGAAAATGAGGTTTCGATCATCAGCCGCAGGTGTGTTCCTCAATTCTTGGGCTGGAAGACTAGGAAAGTTCAAAAACATGTCCTAGCAGCCTACGACTTCCATACACCATAATTGACATTTTGTACAACAATTACGAGTGGATAAGTATGACTGGGATATATACTAATTAACAAAAGCACCGACCATGATGCATGCACAAGTGGATTGTGACTAACTGACTCGTCATCAGAGACTTAGAGAACATTACTAATAGTGTTCTGAAACCGTTAGCCGTCAGAATATATAGATTGGAGTCAACTATAGCAGCGAATATACATATTTTGGTATGGTGTTTGGAAGTCGTAAGCTCATGTTTTTGAACTTTCTCAGTCTTCCAAAAGCAGCCGCAGAAATGAGGAACAAGCTGTTACGACCTGTGGCTGTTGTTGGTCCCTGAAGCACTGATGATGCATGAGTGGATAACCATAACTCACTGACTATTCAGAGAGGACGATTCGCTTTCTGAAATCGAAGTAACATTTCTTCTCTCGTAGAACTATAGAGATCAGCAAACACCTCGATCATCACCAACAGGTCCTATCTCCGTGTGTTTCTCATTTCTCCACCATGTGGACTGGAGGGGCTGCAGGCCCCTATAAGAATTTATTAAAATTAAAAAGCAGAAGTCTTAAACAAGTTTACAAGTTTGATGGCATTTGGGCAAAATAAAATAATTTTTTTTGCCGAGTGCCGAGCTGGGGCACTCGGCAAAGAGTTCTATGTCGAGTGTTTTTTTTTTTGGCACTAGGCAACCTGTTTAAAATACCGAGTGTATTTCCTTTGCCTAGTGTCCTCCATTGACACTCGGCAAAGAATAGACGGTGACAGTTAGGGTTGACGGTGCATTGTCCTTCGCCGAGTGTATTGCATTGGCACCTGTCAACGGATTTCCTATTTATCTGCCAGGAGATTTTCTATTCTACCATCTTCCACTTTTTGTGTGGCTGTGATTGCTCCAAGATTGGTGCCCCATCTTGTTCCTGTCCATATTTTGTGTGGCTGTTTCATTTTGAAAATACTATGCCCGTTGCCTTTCCTTTTCCAAAACTATCGCGCTTCATTCCCCTTTTCTCGCTGCTTCGTCATCGACGGCGGTTCCTCTGTTGAGCTTCGGTGGCGGCGCCGGCGCGTCGCGCGGGCGGTGCGTCCCTCTCCGCATCCGGCTATCCGCGCGTTCTCCGTCCTTGTGCGATACAGGTGAGTTCTTCTCTCCCTCCCACTTTCTCTATTGATTCTCTCTCCCCTATTCATCCGTCAATGGTGAATCCTCTCCGTCGGACGGTCGCCGACCAAATCCATTCGCTATCTCACGCCTAATGTGCTCCAGAAGTCCAGGGGTTGTGGTGCTCGCGTCGGCGTTCTTCGCTCCGCGCGTGGGACCACCACGTGGAATCCTGTTTGGAGATCCTCGGTCGGAGACGCCGCTCGTCGGGTGGACTCCTCCTCGCGGCGGCGGTGGCCTTAGGCGAGGCCGTCGCCGAGGTGGAGTTGCGATTGGCATTTGGTGTGTGGTGTCTAGAATTTGCCGGGGTTGAGATGTGTAGTGCCCGTTCCTGGAGGATTCCTCCGTTGTTGTGTGTGTGACTAGCCTTGCTTTTGTCGTAGATCCGGCCTACTCTCGTGGTAGTTGTTGTTGGCCGGGTGCGGTAGTAGGGTCTCTGCTGCATTTTTATTGATGATATCCACTTTCTATGCCGATCCTGCTGCCTCTCGCATCTGATCATGGAGTTGGAGGACCATGGTTCATGGATGTAGGCATGCAAAAGATAGATCTCGTGGTTCAGTTTGTGTTGTAGCCATGCTTGTGGCAGCGGTCCACCTTCGAATCGATCTGTGATGGATATCCAATAGAGAAGCCTGACACAAAAACACGAGCCATAAGTTGTAGAGTTGGTGTCCCTTCCTGTCAGCATGTTGAATTGGATTCCTATCCCCTCATATGAAATCATTTGATTTAGATTGTTCTTTGTGCCTATATTTGGAGTTGTTTGTTGTGTTGTGTCGTGACCTGAGTACTTTACTCATCCACTCCTATATTAACCTTTGCAGTTTCTATTTGTTTAGTTGGACTTACAAGGTTTCGCAAAAAAAAAAAGTTGGACTTACAAGGCTTAGTCTGAAATCTGGACAGGGTATAGTAGAACATTAGCAGCTGCAACTGAAACTTTTTGTGTTTTATGATTACATGTCGATCTCTTCATATGTTTGCTATATGTATATGCATTAGCATCTATTTTTTTTCTGTAATTATAAGTCATGTCATCGTGTTCTCTGTATCTGTTTCTTCAAGTATTATTTACATGGTTATGTTTCGGTAAACACGTAGTGTTCCTGCTTATATGCTTTGTTTATAGAACATTTATTTATTATTTTATATTTTCCAATAATCGTCACATGCCGATAGTATAAGAGGCGACAATGCTTAGCATGGATTTTATGAACTTGCTATTTGTCTGTTGCATGCACCAATTCAGTCAACTGTTGATCTAGGATAGACTTCAGAATGGCACTGTTTTCTCTCTATGTGTTCTTCTTTTGTGTGATTATGAATATGAATTTATTTTGCAAAATTTGTTTAGTATTTATCGTATCCAATCACTCATTCAAGCAAACATCATTGTCTTGACGAGCTATTGAGTTCACAGACCTCTAACTCTTTACAACCAAACCTTGACATTACGAATGTTTGGGTAATTAACAATATTATAATATGTGAGCATTTTTTTGGTTTAATAATGCTATGCTAGAGTCATAGATCTGTAGATGAATTCTCTCTATGTGGTTTACTAGTTTGTCATTGTCACTATCCAATTGCCCTCGTTGTCTTAATTACAAAATGAAATTTCCAGGACATGAGTAGCTGATCGGTTCAAGGAGTGGATTGCTGTTACCTTTCTTCTGCTTTCATCTTGAGGTAATTTCCAAACTGCTATATTTCCTCTTTGCTCATTTCCAGCGTAGGATCTCTTACTTGGAGAATGCCTTCAGTATTTGGCATTGTAACCATGCTGTCCAGTTGAAATTTATATGTTTCTGTTTCCACTCGCAGCACAGTGCTAGTAGCAGTAGGGAGTATTCTGTGTGCTTGTTCATACTATTTTCCTGCTACTATTTCCAAATACTTAGTAGGAGTACTCTGCTCAATTGCAAACTCAATATTGATTCAAATATTGCCGTGACTCATGATACCTGTCTGCCACTACGTCTTTTTCTGATTTCTGAATGCATGCACCCCGACCTCCATTCCCAGTTTATTTAATTAATTTGTTTCCGTTCAAGAAACAAATCCAGAATATGGCATGCATGTAGGTAAGATATATCACTTGTGAGATAGTATATTGATAGCAAACATACTTTCAATTTTTTTTGCATGCACGTAGTTCATACTATCTTTCTGCTACTACTGCCAAATGCATGTTATATTGGTTATATGAATATTGTGATTGCAGATTGAATGATTGCTCTTTGTTATAAGGCTTTGTAATTTCTTAGTAGATGATCATGTTAGTTGTAGTCTATTGATTTTATACCACATATGTTTAACAGCAGCACTGTGTATCTGAATGTCATTTTTTTTTGCAGGTTGTTATACATGGTTCTATTTTTTCCTTAATCATGAGTCATATCCATTGCCCATCCCCTATGCCGAGCCCGGCAGCGGTGCCGGCGCCGGGCGGTCGAGCGCTCCCCACCGGCTGTCCACGCGTGCTGCACCTCTCTCGCTGCCCCGTCGTCCGCCACAGGTGAGCCTTCTTCTCTCCGTCCCGCCTCTCATATCTATTCTTTTAGTTTTATTGAAAACACATTGCACAACATCGGTTCTTATGATTTTAGAGTAAGAGAGCTGGGAGTGAGATGTTTTTATTTTTAGCTGTTACAACACGCTTCCTTTCTGTGAAGGACCTAAATCAAGTTTTGGCTGTGTGTTATCTAGGCTGTTTTTTCATTTAGTAGGCTGAAACCTTATGTAAATCTAATTAATTTTTTTCCCATAAAACAGAGATGTGTCGAACTAGCCTTGTTGACATAGGTGCTGAATGTGAAGTTTCTGAAGATTCAGATGATTTGTCTGTTAATGAAGACCAATGTGAAACCACTGGAAGGAACAAATCAATTTCTCGAACCCATAGAGATGCTATTTTAGAACTTGATGATGAAGCTCTGTTTGGAATCTTTCAAAAGCTTGTAAGTATGTTAAATATTGATTTAACTTACTGCTTTTTCCATCTCATAATGTTGATATCTTTTTCAATTTGACATAATAGCAATTTATTAGATAGTCACATCATTGTTGTTACTTATTTGTTTGTGAATAACAGAAACATTTAACTATAACTTTTTTTAGGCTTGCAATGGAAAGAGGCAGCTACTATCTGGTTCTATAATTCCAATTGGTGGAAGCTCTATTCCACTTGATCAAAGAATACTCTGAATCTGATATTGATGGTCATTTGTATGGCAAGCATCAGGTATGTTTTGTTTTTAAAAGCTTCTCCTTCCTGTTATAAGAATATTATGGTGACATGATCTAAGTTATTTCTTTTTCTTTCTTTCTGTGATTAGATCTTGCAGCTTCAGTGTACCTGCTATGGTTACTACAACAAGGTTGTGTACTATGTACTCTCCCATTTAATTTGAAGATATAGGTTTTATCTGTTGATGTCTGTGGCTTGTCTTCACTTCGTTGTATCTGCACGAGTCAAAATTGATAGATACAGTACACAACAAACTCTATGTTTCTGTGAGAATTGTATACTATAGTTCTGTGTGCCTGTAAATATCTCATCAGGCCTGTCACTGTTAGCTGTGACCATTTTTTTGTGTCTGTCTCCCAGATCAATCTTTCCTATTTACATTCCTTAGCTGTGCCCATATTTTTTGGCTGTCACCCGGATCTGTATTTGTGCATACCAGCTGCAAGATTAGATGCAGAGCGACCATATCTGTAGTTGTGTCTATATCTGTAGCTGTGCCCATTTTTTGTGGCTGCCGCCCGGATCTGTCTTTGTGCCTATATCTGTAGCTGTGCCCATATTTTATGGCTGCCACAAGTAATAAAGTTGCCCATATTGGTTTATGTCTGCGCCTCTTCCCCGCAATTTTATCTTTGGTTTCCTCTCAGCTCTACATGTTTTTAAAACTCACTAAGCATTGACAAAATATAGAGTTCTGATCAATCATGAATGGCTTCTTGGAATATCCTGCATATGAAATTCCAATTAGCTATATCAATCTGATGTTTATATATTTTTTTCCTTAAAAAGGTGATGATGTCAAAAATTACCTCTGTGATAAATGATGTGCTTTCTGTATCTTCAATTCTACTTGATGTAATATACATTGAACTCTGTAAATTTTGTTTCATACATATCAGATTATGGAATATGCTTATGCCTTAATGTTTTATTTTCCAAGAAGATTACACAGACTGTTTTGTAGATCACACCTCATTCTCTAAAGTATCCTGTAGGAGAAGCCCAGTAAGGCTGACTGAAAAGTCCTGTATCATTGGCAACACAGTCCTTTTTTCAGCAACCGTTGGCTAAATTATCGTCTCTATCTCTGTCTCTGTTGCTCTCTATATTTTTAGCCGTAGCAGTATACCTATCTGGTAACTGCCACAGCGACCAAGATTAAGAAATTGTTTTAAAGCGATGTCGAGAGCAGTTAATTTAGGGGCGGAACTAACCACCGTACGGTTACTCGAGACATACCGCAAAGGTGAGGTGCGTGCGTGATTACTGTGCTAATTGGACAGGGGGGGTGCCATTGGGTTTTTTGTTTCGCTGAACGAGGTGGCGCTAGGCACTGCTGTGGCCGTTGTCATAGATGGTGTTAGTATGGCGGGACCGCAGGAGGAGTAACCGTGACTGTGACCCGGACCCAATCGATTGTCACCTTCCTGGCGCTCGCAGTCTCACGCGTTGCCTTGCAGTCCCAGTCCCATCCCAGTAAAATCTATGAGGTTTATGTATATGTTGAGCACTTGGCTCTCAACAGTGGGGCACTGTATTTCTTTGTTGGCTCTCTTGTCTTCCCATTTTCTTTTTTTTCAGAAAGAAAAGGCATATCACCGTTCATATTTACTCTATTTAGAACTCCTAATTTAGGCAAGCCATTGAATAAAGCGATTGAGACTAGCATATCTCATAACCTATAAATTTGTTTGTACACCACACACAGGCTGGCAGGTCAAGTTCCTAGAAACTTGTAACCTAACCATCATAACTCTGTTTAAAACTAGCAAGGCCATTTCATAGTATTTACACTGATTTTACCAATTTACACAATCAGGAAACAACTAAGCTCAAATTAGTAGTCATGCATGGTACTTGTCGAACAAAGTGTGTGTTTTGCATGATCAGGCTAATGTGTCCTCTGTTACAGGGATCATGCAAATAAATTCAGAGAGGAGGATATGCAGATCCGGTTTGATGTGAAAAGAGAGGTGGATATGCAGATCCGGTTGGATGTGAAAAATTGCCTAGTAACTGTAGTGAATTCTAGAATTGGTTTTGCTACAACTGAGGGTTTGGCTTCACATTATGGATCTATTCCATGTTATAAAATGATGATGATTTGTTGTGGAACAGAAATGTTGAATTTGCTGATTTCATCATGTGGTTCCCTATAAATTGGTCTGTTTTTCTTCTAGTTGTGCTACTGTCTATGTGCTATGTGGACACCTTCACAGTATGGTTCCTTATAAATGGTCAATTTGTATGGTTTGGTACATGATGAGCCACAAGTTGCCAGTAACGTCAAGTATCCCTAGCTGGTCAGAACAGAGTGTGTGTGTGCATTATGCAACATGTTCTACATTTGTAGGAGTAGAGCATATAAGGTTTTAGTTGGGATTTTAGCTAACCTTGCTTTGATGACTTTCTCATGGTTTTTGTAACCATGATGCCTGTGTTTGCATCTCTGTATTTTTTCCCCCAATTGGAATCACCCAACCTGTATAGCTTGAATCCTGTGGTTTGGAAATTGTTACAGTTTGGTTCTATTACTAACTCTATATCAAAATCTGATATGGATCAATACAAGAGAAGAAATTTCAGTTGAAGGTAGGGAGTGTATAAATTTTACCTGCGCTGCATCCTGATTTTTTGCTTCAGATCTTGGTGTTAAATTCAAGTTTGGTCTTGCGGTTGATTTCGTCCTCATCTTATTTTCCCTTGACTACTATTTTTCTCCTGCTGGTCTCCGCTGTTGCATGCTGCTGCGGCCACCGCCGGCCTCTTGGTTCGTTTGTTGTTTCTTTCTTGGCTTGCAAATATGCTATATATCTCTTGGCTGAGATTTTGCCACGTCACACCTTAGCATGTGGAAGATAAGCACCACGTAAATCTTCCAGATTTAGTGTCCTGTGGTTGCTTCTTTTATTGCTTTTCTGGTGGTGACGTGGCACTTTTTGATTGGTTAAGAAAAATGGAAGAAAACAGACACACAAATCTTCCACAAAAAAAGGAAGAAAACAAACATAGTAATATTGTGGTTTCTTCTTTTTATTGCTTTTCTAGTGGTGATGTGGCACTTTGTGATTGGTTGAGAAAAATGGAAGAAAACAGACACAAAAAAATCTTCCACAAAAAAAGTGGAAGAAAACAGACACAGAAATTTTGTGGAAGATGGAGTCTTCTTTGCTGAGAGCCATGTCTTGGCACTCGGCAAAGAATGGAGATATGCCAAGTGTTTTGCTTTGTTGAGTGTCCTTGGGGCGGGCCTTCGGCTTATCTACTCTTTACCGAAAGTGCTAGATATCCTGCACTCGGTAAAGACACGGACACTCGGCAAAGGCCACATTTGCGTAGTGTCCTCTCGACGCAGGTAGTCACCATAAATTTTTTCTACAAGTGTGGCACGCCGATAGGCCTTCGGCACGTGTCAGCCCAAGAACAGCCCCCAAACTATTTCTACAAGTTCTCTTTTTTGTGTTCGTGATATCAAAAATATATATCTTTATCTACCATTTCAATTAAGTTTTTTTTTTTTTGATAACATTTCAATTAAGTTTTAATTATTTTCATAATCTGTTTAAGTATTAGATTAAAGGTAGTATCATAAATGTTGTAAAATTACATTGTAGATTGACAGGAGTGTTTCGTGTCATGTTAGCCCAACCATGGCCCAAAATGCGGACTGGGCCATGTACCCCGTCATGCCGAAATATTTTGTGTCGTGCGGGCCTGTGCTTTAGGTCTGGCTAAAAGTCTGTGCCATGGCCCATCTTATATAGTTACTAGATTTATGGAAATTGCAGTCCCTGCGGTGTGCGTATTCGGCAAATCTTCTCTGTATTCCATATATATACGCACACGATACATCATGAATATATTGTTGGAAAAACAAGAGAAAACTTCTATGTTTGCGGTATGCTCGATTCGTGTCGGAATCGGACTCTCCCTTGGACGAATCGCCAGCGCGTGGACGTACTCATTTGATCTCAAAAGCACGACGACACGAAGCAACTTTTCCAGATATCTTAACGGCCGCCGAACTCGATCGATCTGCCCTGCCTCGGCCACCGTCCACTAATCCTCCTCCGACAACCAGACCATGTCCCGCCCCAGCACAGCACAACGAGCCACCACCGGTGACGACAACGCCACCACGCCCTCAGCGCATCAGCAACAATTGCGACGGCGGCGGCAGGGCGACGTGGTGTACGTCCGGCAGGTTACCGCCGCAAACGTCTTCCAGGAGCTGTCCAAGATCCGCTCCCTCCTGGACACGCACCCGTACGTGACCGTGCACGCGGAGCACCACGGCGGCGGCGGCGGCGACGAGGAGGGCAACAACCTGCCGCCCGGCGTGCGCATCGACGACCTCCCCGCGTCGTCGCGGTACGGGCTGGCGAAGGTCGACGTCGACTCGTCGGTCCCCTACTCCCAGCTCGGCATCACACTGTGCGACGCCAACGGGAAGCTCCCCTTGCTGTGCGCCACGCCGGGCGCCGCCGCCGAGCAGTCCGTGTGGCAGGTCTGGCTCCACGGCCGCGACGACTCCGTCTCTGTCTCCGGCTCCGGTGGCGTGATGAGCATCCTGAGCATGAGGGCGTTCGCGTACGCGCTGTTCACCACGGGCGTGGTGTCGGCCGACACCGCCGTCACGTGGGTCGCGTACGGCGGGCTCTACCACCTCGGGTTCCTCCTCAAGGTGCTCACCATCGGCGCACGGCTGCCGGACACCAAGGAGGAGTTCCTGGTTTCGCTAAGGGCTTTCCTCGGTGACAGGGTCTTCGACGCGAGGTACGTGGCCGGGGAAGTGAGCTTGAAGGGCCCTCTCACGCACATGGCGTCGCTGCTCGGTGCACCGGCGGCCACGGCGGCCAAGGAGCCGTGGCAGGCCGGGGAGCGCAGCCTTGTCGCGTGCCAGGTGTTCATGCGCCTCAAAGGGCTCTTCTTTGCGTGGGACGACATAGACGTGCATTCTGGCTGTATCCACGGCCTGCACTCGCCGACGTCGTCGTCGAGCTGATTGTGTTGTACATTGTGTATTCTTTCTACGATCGACAAGATCATTGTACAATAGGATTTGACAATTGTACGCGTACTTTGTATCTAACTTTGTCAAATGTTGTGGTGGGCTGCAGTCGCTCGCCGTGTGTCACACTCAGCAAAAGGATTCCCAAACCTAAGCATCGTGATTGAATATTTAATTATCAAAATAACTTTATTAGGTATTTTTATTAATTTAATTAGAGTGAAGCATAAAAAGACTAATAGATCTAGCCCGTTACCACTTGGAAACCCCTCATATAAATATGGGGTCATACCGTTTGTGTTAAGGATAAAAGAACGATTTAGGGTTTAACCCTAGGCACTTGCTTCCTCCACCACCGCCGCAACCCCTGCCCTGCGGCGACGCCACCGCCGCCTGCGCTGCTGCCGCCCTCGCGCCAGCTCGGCCGCGTCGCCCGTGCCGCCCACCATCTCAGCCTATGTCACCTCTCGTCATCCCCTCCCGTTGACCGGTCGACGAAATTTGTGACAGATTGGTATCCGGAGACCGGGTATTCCGATGGCTTCCGATTGGAGCAAGCAGTTCATGGAGAAGGTAAACAACGCGTCATCAACGAATTCATCGTAGCAGTGGAGGCCAGATCAACACCCCCGCCGCCAAGTATGTACCTCTCTCACGACGCTCCCCAATTTTTTTGGACAACGATGATCCGTTTATCCGCCAAGCGTCTCGCCTCCCCCCATCCATCGGACCGCAGACAGCAAATGATCAACCCTTCGATCCTCCAAAAAGACAGTTCAGCACACCCAAGATGATTTTCACGGAATATGAGGGTAAGGATGATCCCTTCTCATTGGCTATGTAAACGCAATAAACTTTTTTCTAGCTCAGGAAACAAGAGAGAGTGATCGATGCGCTTAGCCTCGTTCACCTTCAAGGAACGCACTCACTTGGTTTATCCGCTAGGAAAAAGAATTGAGACAACCAACTTGGCCTCAATTTTCAGCAGCAACTACTAGACGCTTTGGTTCACCACTACAGTATAATCATCTTGTTGATCTAATTGATACGCGTCAACTAGGCGATTTGGATGCCTACACAAACAAATTCATATCAACACTAAATATGGTACAACACCTTTCACCTCAAAGAATGGTAATGTTTTATACTGTTGGATTAGCCCCTTTAATACAAATAGAAGTACAACTGCAAAATCCACCGGATCTAGAGACTGCTATGGCTCTCGCCCGACGTTTCTACCTATCAGTGCAACGACAATGATCTTCTAAGGTACATCTCCGTCGCAGTGCTAATATATATTCAGATATCGTTTCATGGACTAACAAGGATTACTACAAGTCATACAATGCAACTCATGATTTCAATGAATGGTACCAATCTATTTGCATTACTGGATTCTGTATCAACACATAATTTTGTGGATTCTGACGTAGCAACACGGCTGCAATTACCAGCCTCACCAACACAATCATCTCTCCGAGCAGCAATTGCCAATGGGGATCATATATCTAATGTTGGCAAGTATGATGGTATTTATTTTCTTATTGCAAATGAAATTTTCAAAGCGGATTTCTACAGCATTAAATTGGGAGCCTATGATGTCGTCCTCGAAGGGAGTGGCTTAGCTCACTTGGTATGATCATTTGGAATTTTAATAAATTGATTATGAAGTTCTAGCGGAAGGGACAACCGATTATTTGGCACAGTCTATCTAAAGGAGAAGAGCTTTCCCCAGGTATTCATGTTCTCTCTTTTAACCCTCCATTGGAATCTTCAGAGAGCCCTCTAGCCTTCCGTCTCAGAGACCCTATGATCATTGTATCCATCTGAAGGACCCAACCACACCCACAGTTGCTCGACCTTATCGCTACCCACAGATACAGAAGAACAAATTGGAACGACAGTGTCATACTATGCTTTCGCAAGGTATAATATGATATAGCACTTCGCCTTTCTCATCTCTTGTTATACTGGTTAAAAAGCAAGATAGTACATGGCGGTTCTGCGTCGACTACAGAGCACTCAATGATAATACCCTTAAAGATAAGTTTCCTATACTTGTCATCGTGGAACTACTGGATGAACCGCAAGGAGCCAAATTTTTCACCAAACTAGACCTTCGCTTAGGCTACCACCAGGGACGCATGCACCCATCCGACATCGAGAAAACGGCTTTCGGACACACCATGGACACTTTGAATTCTTTTGTGATGTTATTCGGTTTATGCAATGCACCCTCTACCTTTCAAACTCTCATGAATGATATTTTGGGACCATACCTACGCAAATTCGTTCTGGTTTTTTACGACACATCTTGATTTATAGTAAGGACTGGTCTGAGCACTTGAATCATATTGAGGAAGTCTTCAAAGTGTTGAGATCACACAACATTTTTTCTAAAAGATCTAAATGCCTCTTTGGACAATCTCAACTGGGTTATTTGGGACATGTATATCATATCTGATGTGGGAGTTGCAGAGGACCCAGAAAAATACAATCACTTACAACATAGCCACAACCTACAACTCTAAGGGAACTGAGAGGATTTTTGAGACATGCAGGCGCTACTACAGAAAAATTTATTATGAATTATGATACATTTGTACACTACTGTGTGCCGTGGCTGGGTGTTGAGAGCATGGAACAAATCAATCTGTGTCCAGATTGATACTTGGTTTATTCAGTATAGGTTTTTTTGTACCCATACTTACTAAACCACGCATGGATCGAAATGCATATGCATGTTTGAATATAATCTTAGCCGCAATTAGGCTTTGATTCTCCATGGACTTGGTCCATGTAGAGCATCAATTGGGATTTTAATATACTTCATCTATCATAATAAATCTTTGTTTCTTTCCGGGAGGTACATGGATCCTCTCTTCTACACATGGATATAAACGATCTTTCGAAAAATACACATTGATATTAACAAGTTTTTTTTTTTTTTTTTTTTTTTGTGAATTGATATCAACAAGGTTAGCAACACACATATTTCACACAATAAAAGACTTTTTTTGTTCCACAAGTTGTACTTGACGGACAAACACCCCACTACAAAAACATCATTTTGGAAAGCAGCTTTAATTATAAGATAAAAATACAAAATGAATCAAACTCATAATTAAAAATAGATTTGAGAACGTAACGAATACCCCCTGCCCAAAAACAACCTTTAATGACTTCTACAATTTTCAAATAAATTTTATATTTATCCAAATTATATTTCTTGTGGCAGTAGTATTAAGCAACCACCTCTAAAATTTAACATTTTCAGCCTATAGTACTGCATTTAATTAGCGCATTCAGTAATCTATTTTTAGTTGTAGTTCTTACCCTTAATTAGCGCATACTGTACGGTCTGTCACCATTTCTATCCAGCTATTTCCTTAAGAAGAGTGCATCGGAAAAAGAGAGAGAGAGAGAGAGTAGTAGATCTGGTCCAACTCGAACTATTCCAAATTTAACTAAATTTATAGGGAATAAGGAAATAGTATCAATAATTATGATTTCAAACATATATATACAGCATAAAAACATGTTCCATAATGAATTCAATGGTAATTATTTGATATATCATGAATATTATTATATATTGTATACATTTTCGGTTAGTTGTTGGCGCAAATCATCATAGCTGCCATCACTCGTCTCACGATGTCATGTGCCACGTGCCGCGCTGGATTCTGGCGGGCCTGCTGCTACGGTGTTTCATGTTTGGTGTGTTTGGTGAGGCAGAGGGGCCGGGTGAGTCAGCACATCACGAACTACTGAAAAAAGGCCCAGTCGCCGAAGACAAGCGCCCAACGTAAGTTACCCATAAGTGGGCCTATTTTTTGCTTATGGGCCACTACGTCAATTTCAGCCATTATCCCCATAATACTTTTTCCTTTATATAATTGATTTCAAAAAAACATCGTTTTCAACCTCTAGACAAGTTTCAGACTCTTAAATATTGCATTCATGGCTAGAACATTGTTTTATGAGGAAAAGGATGGATAGAACATTTAGGGGTGTCATATTTGTTTGTGTATTCGGTTGCTTGCATGTCTTGTCAAGTTGAGATGGTGTTTGGCTTCGCGCGCAAAAATATGTTACTAGAGATAAATTATGTAAATATAAAAACAATCATAATATTTGTTATAGGTAGCCATCTTTATTGCTCTTAATTTATCTAATTCTCCCTTAACATAATCTGAAATACATTAATATACGGTAACCATGCACCAACATTGTAATTATCTAGTAGCTACTTGCATCTGGCGGGTCTAGCTGTAGAGAAACACCCAACGTTTGTGTATCTCAGGAGCTGATAAGCTGGCTGATATGGTTTTGCTATGACAAGAAAAACATTATATCATAGAAAAACCTTATACCATGTTTGCTTAGCTCCTTGTTTTTAGCTAAAAAGATGTAACTCTACAAACTTTGCTATAGAAAAAAAAAAGAGTTGTGAGAGCACATAAAGTGGTATTTTTTTATGGAGCCAGAGTTTGTGAGGTAATCCTAACATGCCCTTAGTATGTATGAATGGTTGGGACATCAATGAGGAAGTGAACTAATCCCTCCGTCTCTAGAGTGCCACTATGTGGTCTAAGTTTAACTACGTTTATAAAAAAATATTGACAATATTTGTATCTCAAATTAAATAAATTTATCATAAAAAATATATTCAACAATTTATTGACGATACTAATTACCATACATATATATTATAATGTTTTCTTACATATCTACTACACTATGTAGAGAACCCTCACTAGGGAGTTCTCTCGACATGCAAGCATGCCACCTCAGCAGACCCACAAACCATGACATCCAAAGGATGTGACCCTCACCGCTTTGAACTAACTAAAAAATATTATAACTCACAAACCAAAAATCCAAATTAAATTTCGGTTACACCATTGAATTTCATTTAATAAATCTTTCAAAACAAGATCTCATATGGATATATTTCAATAATAGGTGGGCCCTACTAATCGTAGTTGGTACAGAGTTAAGTAAAAAATAAAAAAAAAAGAATGATTAAAAGGGCTAAAAAAAAGAAAAAAAAAGAATAGGAGGGTGATAGTAATATTCTAACTTATAGATTTCTCCTTTATACCCCGACGGCAACGCTTGCAGAGATATAACGCGTGAAGGACGAAGTTCAAGAGATTAAATCATCTACTAAGGATTTTTCTCAAATAAGTTATTATATATGTTTTATTACATTACTAGAAGTTGTCACTCGTCCAACATATCTAAATATTTCTATTCGATATTGGTTCAACTTGGAGTTTAAATATAAGATTAAATAATCTTTATGCTAATGAGTATATACTTTGTTTCATACATCTAAGTTCTTCCATTACTAACTCTATTTCTAACCTTGCACAAAGTAATTCTCACTGAATAGTTAATTGTGATCAGATTTCTTAGCGATTACAATTCTTTTTTTTTTTTAGATTACACAAGTACAACAATTCAATCCTTTAACAATACCCTTTCCTCCCCAAAAAGAACGCTACTGAATTCCGCTAGTATTTCTTTAAAGTTGAAGCATTTGACTTCTCGAGACAGACGGAGTATGTCCATTCTTTCCCATTCCTCATTCTTCTTGAGAGCGTCCCCTAATGGTCAAGTTGCGGTAGGTAAATTAACTTTTTATTCACTGTATAATGCAAAAAGTCAAAAGGCTAGAGTCAAGAGATAGTTACTCCCTCCGGGATGGTATTAGAAGTCGTTTAGGATAGCGACACGGTCTTCAAAAACACAACTTTGACCTCTTATTATTATAAAAATATTTATGAAGATGTGATATATGTATAATTTTATCAAAGTATTTTTTAAGACAAATCTACTCATATAACTTTTACATTTACAAACTCAACAATTTAAAAAGTTAGTGATGATTTATATTTCCGATGTTTGACCTAAACCTTGTCCAAAAACGACTTCTAATACCATCCCGGAGGGAGTACGCACGTTTTATGATGCCCCACTCTCTCTTACGACATGATATAACTACTATTTTGTCTCTTTCATCATGAGATGCCCACGGCAGCAAAAATGACAGCCGATCAGGCTGTATGCATACTGATCGTGAATTCTAGTTAGGTCAGGCGATGTTGCTTGTTGGCCGCTAGGCGCCAGGACTACGCAGATGCACGGGTCGGGAGGGAGACGGATCATAGTTCGCACGTACACGTACATCTACGGGAGACAAACCGATGCGGGTGGCAAGAATTATTTTTTATTGGACTATTTTTTTTTATATAACTATTGGACTATTACTTTTATTGAGCCAACTAGAGACTATATGCGTATATGGGTTTACTAATGAGGTGTATTTTGGAGGCTTGTGTGATTTGGAGGCCGGAAGCCCATTGCTCACCTCGCACTCCCATGGGGACGGGCCCTGGTGGAGGTCGCGAGAGGCCATGTAACGGTGTACAGCAATTTTAGCCGCATGATTCAATTTGCGAGATGATCGGACGGCTGAAATTTTGCATATGACGTGGCATGTTGAGGTGCCTGAGCTTGAACTCGAGATTCGATAGGTAGAGATTTACCCAAAGACAATCACGATAGGTGCCTGAAATTTTAGCCGCCAAAAATAGCGGTGCATGGACGCGTGGCGCGCGTCGCGCTATACCCCTAATCAACTGCCACACGTTTTTTTGACTGCACCGATGCTAAGCGCGCACGAGAATCATTGCTAGCACACGGTGCATGCGACGCGCAGGGCAGGGGCGGGGTCCCACGCCTTTTTTCGCTTTTATCGTTTCCTTTAAAATGTAATAACTTCTTCGTCAAACATCCATTTTCAATTCCGTTTCCACCATCCCGTTAATTATAATGAGATCTTCAAAACTAGATCCATATTGAATATGTTTTGAGAAACTTTTTGTGATGCCAAAAATTTATATCTAAAGTACAAAGTTTTACATCTAAGAGTACAAAGTTTTACATCTAAGAGTACAAAGTTTTTATTGTTGGAGTACAAAAAGTTTCAAAATTTAGAGTGTAAAGTTTTACATCTAAGAGTACAAAGTTTTTATTGTTGGAGTACAAAGTTTTTATTGTTGGAGTACAAAGTTTCAAAATTTGAAGTGTAAAGTTTGGCGCAAAAAAAAAAATCTTAACCTATTGACAGGAAAAGCCCAGACAGGAGAAACAACCCACTTGTGATGCGGGTGTGCGTTGTTATTGTTATCAGTGCATGCGCGTCGGTTGCTATTATCGCATGCATGCGCATGTGCCCCCGTTATTCTTTCTTTGGTGCATGTGCGCCAAGCTACTGCTATTGGTGCACGTGCGCCAAGTAGTCTCGCCGAAAAACAATAGGCATATGATGCATTTAATCCATTTTTAGTTGTGGTTCTTACCCACCATATTAGCCCATACCGTACTTGCAGACATCATTTCTATCCACCTATTCCCTCTGTTTAGTGACAAATACTCCCTCCGTTTCCAAATTATAGTTCACTTTAGCTTTTTTTAGATGCATTGTTTTTACTATGTAGTAAAAACAATGTATCTAAAAAAGCCTAAAGTGAACTACAATTCGAATCTAGAAAAAATATACAGTATATCCAAACACGAACTGAGAAAGGCTATCCAAACACGAACTGAGAAAGGCCCAGTCGCCGAAGACAAGCGCCCAACGTAAGTTACCCATAAGTGGGCCTATTTTTGCTTATTGGGCCACTTCGTCAATTCAGCCATTATCCCCATAATACTTTTTCCTTTATATAATTGATTTTCAAAAAACATCGTTTTCAACCTCTAGACAAGTTTCAGACTCTTAAATAGTGCATCCATGGCTAGAACATTTGTTTGTATAATTAACGATAAGGATGGCTACAACATTTAAGGATGGCTAGAACATTGTTCAGATTCTTTCAAACTAATAAAACCCCCATAAATGAGGGTATATCATGGTGTCCTCCTGATCTGCGAAATCATCAGGCGCTGCTGCTGCTTGGTGCACGTCTGCATGCATTTGAATGAATATATTTTCTTGTAAAAAATGAATATATAATTAAATAACACAAGTTAATGAGATGGCACTGAATAATAATCGTCTAATACCAGGGTGCAAGCGCTATCGCCGGGACCGAGATAAATTTAAAGGGGGCAGCCCTCCACACAAATATTTACTGGTTGAAAAATCTAACAATTTGCCGCTAACCCGGGAAAAGAGCTCCGGACCAACAAATTTTGATTTCGAGATTGATGAAAGTGGCAGTATCTCACGTGAGCTCGATATTCCCGAAGTGGTTAATTCCATAGATGTTGCTGCAAGCTTGGTGAACTATACATATAATTAATAGCTTGCGTCTCTTATTTTCCAGCATTGAGGGGGCCATGGCCCCTGCCGGCCCCCCTTCAGTTCCGCCACTGAGCGCTATATGCGTACTGCTGATAAACGAATATGATGCATACGCTCCCGAGCCCTCCGCCGCACCGCCATGAAGTTGAAGGTGGTCGGCGAAGAAGGCGGTGGCGGCATCACGCACTTGGCCGCCGGGCTGGAAAGACCCAGCTGCTGCAGTAGGCGCAACCTGCGGCAGCAGCATCAGGTGAGGATGCAGCTCCGCCGCGTCGGCCACTACGTCGTCGTTGACAGTACTTGTGGTGGTGGAGTAATGCACTTGCTGGCCGCTCGGCGGTTGGAAAGGCTCGCCGATGACCGGCGGCGCAAGAACATCCTGCTGCTGCTGGGCCGCGGCCCTCCGCAGGCAGGAGGGACTATGTTAGAATTTTTGGCAATTTTAGTGACAATTTAATCCACAAAATAATCAAGAAATAAAAGATAACCTCTAATATGGTGACAGAGAAAAGCTGCATACATGTATCGGACATGATAATGAACCAAAACATATTACTGTATGAAGATTATTTCTATGCATGGCATGACTTCCCGAGAAATTACCATAGAAAAATTCGCGTGTACCATAGAAAGCAACATAGCTGTCATGGAATTTAATAGAACAGCAAGACGATCGTACCCAATGGATGATGATCCGGTTCCAGTCATGATGGCTGTAGATGTTGTCGTCCCGCTCTATGCAGATCAAATGTGAGGAAGAAGACCACCGCTTTGCTGCTGCCGCCGGGAACACCACGAACGCGAGTAGTCGTGTCCGCCGTCGGACACTCCCCAAAAACACTACGTCCGGCCTCCACCCGGGCAGGCCGGAGGCCTACTCTACCCTGTCGTGTGCGCACGAGAAGGGACGAGAATTGCTCAAGTGCTGCTGGACTGTGGTGTTCAATCAGTTCACAAATGAAAGCTCTCCTCTGCCTTTTATGCTACGTCAAGTTGATAAGCCAAAGGCCACCAAGCACATGACCAGCTGAAAGGCCAAGAGGCCAATGTGGGTATGGCTGAAGGCCAAAAGCCCACCGTGAACGTGAAGGCAATAACATGGTAAGCCAACAGGAAGTTCAAGTGAAAAGACAAGAAATAATGGAAGAAAAGAAACTCCCATGAACTCCCGTCATCAATCCATGCATGCTTGCCTCAACAATTATTTGGACCATAGAATTTATTAGATTTATTAAATATTAATAGGCCAAGCCCATATTATATCTAACAGACTATCCATGTGGCGCAGAAGGTGTGACGTACCGTACTTGCTGTTTGTTTCCGTAGGCCAGGTTCTTCCCGCACACCGTGCAGGTTACGCGATCGACTCTGCCCGGCAGCGGGGAGACTGAAGCCGCGCTCACCCCACACCGGCGATGAGCCACTCTTGGGTGTGTGCCGGCTTTGCCATTAGACAAACACTAAGCTGCTTAATTGTTTCTGAAAGGATGGGGAACGAAGGAAAGACTATAAACAGAGGATATATATAGACCACGGCAGAAGGCGGAGACGACCTAGGACGCGCGCAGTAAGCGTCACGGAACAACTGGGTTTGCTCGAGACACAAATCATGATGATATATAGAGAGTTTTTACGGCGCTTGGGATTAATATGGACCCTCCATTTGGTCTGATCTAATAGTTAAAAAGTTAGAGGAACCACATAAGAGGAACCAAGTGGCGCATGTGAACTATGGCACCGAACTGAACTATAATTGATATTGAAGGGGTATAATGGTCTTTTTAGACTTTTTTGAGGTGCAGAGAAGGCATGTCCGCCGCCGCGGCGCGAAAGCCGCGCTGGGGAGTTTTTCCGGCGCTGCTGCCGCGAAGCACGGGGGGCTGCGCTGCCCGCCGCCGCGGAAGGAAGCGGAAACCCTGAAACTCTGCTCGGACACCGCAGCTAGAGCGCCAGCGGAAGCGGCAGCGCAGCTCGCGGCCACGGCGCGCGGCGTGATGGCTGCTGGATGCCCGTCCCGATCCAACGTGAGCGTCGGCATGGGGCTCGTAATTGTTAACCTCGACGATGAATGTTTGTTTCAGGTTCTACTTCAACTTCTCGATGACCAACGTCGGTGTGGGGCTATTCAGCCCGAGCACGATCACCATCTCCATGACCATGCTCGTGGGGTCCGTGAGCCTGTTGCCGTGCGCCGAGACGATGCAAGGAATCATTGAGAGATATCCATGGTGCTCGCAGTAGATCGTTCATGTGCCTCGGCGTTGACGACCGGCCACCGGCGCGGAGCTTCGACCCGGCGGTGGGCACAGTGTTCCTCTGACGGCCGGGTGTCACGACCCGGCAGCCGCCCGTCGGCTTCACGTCGTCCGCGTCGCCGTGATGGACATGGCGTGGCGCATGTACAACAGGAAAGCCATGTTCCTCCTCGGCTCGTGGATTGAACTTCGAGAATGGAGGCGACTCGCTCGCCGCGATGGCCAGCGACGGCGGCTCCTCCTCGCCCTCGTCCGCGCTGGTGGAGACTCGAGAGCCCGCGGCGGAGGCGTGCGACGGAGATGTGGCGCACTTCCTCCTTATCTCCATCTGCGTCTTGATCTCCGCCCACGCTTCGCGGTCTGTCTCCGAGCTCGGCGCCGTCCGCCTCACGCCGCCATCGCCCGGCGCGTCTCGCCGACGTGCCTATCCTCCGCGCCACGTGGGCGTCCCGCGTTGCGGTGGCGATCATCACCGGTCCCCGACCGCTGCCTCGTCGGCGACTTCTCGGCCTTCTCGCCCTCCGCGCTCTGCTCTATCGAATGTTCGGGCGGCGGCGACGCATTAGAAGTACTAAACTACCCTTTGATTGTAATTAAGGGAAGGAACCGTCAAAATAGATTAACTGGAGGAACCGGCAGTTCCTCCCAAGCACGGTAAAAATTCTCCGTATATATCGTTGGATCTATTTGTGGCAAGTGATGGGAAGGGTCATGGGAATTGGAGGTGGGAGTTTGAGGAGAGAATAAGTGTAGGAGTTTGATTTCTAGTCTCAATCCTTTGTTTGGTATGTGTTTTTTTTTAGAAGGAACATGTATTAATCTTGGTGCATTACACCGACCCTTTTACAAACGGAAATCCCAAAAAAAGGAAAATTACAAAGAAGTACAAAACTCCCGTTCATCTTCCTCGAAGTCTTCAGAGATCCATTCGTCACCGCCGTCGAAGCCGCTTCCCGAATTGATAGAGGGAGTTAAAAATAGAATTGAACACCACCATATGGTGCATGACTTTATGCATGGGAATTGACAACATCATTACTAATTTTAGTCTTTGTGCCTTAAACTCTCTACCACACCAATAAAATACTGTGGTCCCTTTATGGAAATAGATCGGTGAGAGTTCGCCTCTCAACGCCCTTTCCTCGTCCCCGCTACAACCCCCGTTCCACGAAAACAAACAATAGAGTTTAAGTCTCCTCCCTCTTCAACTCCCATTCCCTCCCACCAATTCCTCCCAACCAAACGAGCCCTTAGTGACAAGTCCGTTCTAGGTGTCGCGCTCTCACTGTTGGATCTATCGTTGGATCTATCCTAGTGACAAACCTAGATGATATATATCGTTGGATCTATCGTTGGGATATTTGTGCTAATCTTTACTACATATAAAGAACAAAACATGGACATTATTTGGTGCGGTAAAAAATTTCAACCGTCCCTCTCGCCTCCGTGCGATACCCGGCCTCGCCCACCCCTCTCCCTCCCGTGCGTTCAAAAAGGAAACAACATTTGGGTCCACTGTCATCTTGCCTATTTATATCGTGATTGATTGAGGAAAGAAAAAATTCACCGCATGCATCCTTTAATATTTCCCACAAATAGAAAGAGGCAATCACGCTCAATAGAAATCACGCAGCAGCGAATCGCGCGCGGCAGCACCCGCCCCGCCCCTCGCACAACTCGCCTCGCTCGCTCGGCTCCCACCTCCCAGTCAAACCAATACGCCGCCCCAGCTGGTGCCGACGCCGCCCGCCGCACTACAGCCGCCGTCCTCCCTAGCGCCACGCTACTCGTACCCCGCCCCGCACCTACCATTGGAGATTGAGATGACCCTGATCCACCCGTTCTGTCCTCGACGGCAACGCTAGGGCGGTGCCTCCTCCCCTCACCGGCGGCCACAACTTCTCCTTCACGGCAACGGCGGCTTCTCCTTCCATCCTGTGGCCGCCTCTGCTCCTCCCCGTGTACCCCCGACAGCGTGCTGCTATTGCTGCCAGCGCGGAGCCTCAAGGCCGCCAAGGAAGCAGGATCGACGTCTCCATCCGCACTGCTCGGAGCTTCCAACGAACAGTTGTGAAGAAAAAGGTACACAGCCTATCCAGGTGGGATTGATGAGAAGAAATTGTTTTTGCATAGCACGAGATGATAGCACATTTTAGTTTCACATTTTAAATCCTACACAATACATGCACCTATACATGCTATTTAATTATTGTAAATTTGTTTGTCTTAAATCAGAGAGGAAATTACTATTATGTATTAATTTGCTTTGTGTTCTGTTTTCCTGATAGGATATTTCATCAGAGCTGGTGAGTAATTAAACTGTATGGGATGGGAATGCAATTTTGATTCTATAGGAGATTAACCTGAAATTGTCATAAGCTTCACTTGGTCAGCAGCAATGAATCCTGTGTTAGTAAGTGGTAGTATTCCTTCTCATGGAGTGAGAATTTTATTCCTCACTTTCGTGGGTATTCAAAATTGATTCCTCACTACGCACTCTCGTGTGTATTCCAGAAAAAAAATTGATTCCTCACCGGCAAGAGTAGCATGGATTTTTAGTCCATTTCAGTTAATTCATATATTATTGCTTCACTGCAGATCAACTTTTATTTGTGTCTTTTGTTGCTCTGGTTAGGCATGAAGATTGGGAATTGTTGTACTGATCATTTCATCAGAACAATTTTCAGCCATGGCAAGTTTGACAATGTTAAATTCACGTCAAATAAACATTAAACACACCCACGGGTACCTTGCCGTGGTTAATGCCAAAGATTACGAGATACAAGTGCATGATTCAATGGGCAATACATTTGGGAGTCAAGACCTAACTGTGACTGTGAGTGTATTTTGTTGCTACAAAGTGTTACTTATTTGTTTTGTGAAGCTAAAGATAATGCTCTGTCTATATGGCCGCAGATCAAGGGAATGCAGAAACAAATAGATCAAGGGCAAGGCATCAGTCCACTGAAAGTCTGTGTTTGAACAAATTCAGAGCTAAACTAAGAGCAATGGTTCCAGTGTATGAACTGCCTCCGGCCGGACATCAAGCATGGCTCATGTGTAGAAGGTGCATGAATTTCTTTTACCGTGACTGCTTTTCAACGGGTGAAGCTGAACAGTGCCAAAATTGTAGTTGAAAGACTTCATGATAACTCGCATTGGGCTAAGGCGCTTTACTGCTTTGTTGATCATGTATGCACATGCTGAAAGATTTTATGATTTTTTTGAAGCTAGCTTTTATAGCCTGTCTGTGATGCATCTTTTATTGGAGGGATTTCGATATCATTTTTTTTTGGAAGTAGTTGCCAATTAGCATTTGTCTGGAGCTTCCTTATGGATTTATCTGGTTTTGGTGTTAGATGAATCTGCATGACGTAATACTCTATAGTATAACTTAAACCAGTTGTTGGTGCTCAGAGGTTTATAAACTGATAGATCATTAATGCATATCCAAGAAGCATATTAGAATTTTAAAACCCAACTGAATTCTTCTTTTAAAACTACAATACTCATTTTGTAGAATTTCAAAACTCCAGAACCCATAAAGAAGAAAGATGACATTTTTTTTTTTTTTGTATAATCTTAAGTCTCTTGAAAGTTGTACTAATGTTTGATCCATTCATCTGCATTTTACAGTATCACTAGATCACATGGGAGGACAGGGACTTTGGCTGTTTAGCCCAAGGAACTAATCCTTTGAAACAGGTTGCCTATTATTATGATTCAGAAAATGATATATGTCCATCTTTATCTACTGATGAAAGCAATTGGCCAATTGTATCGAATAGCCTCTGTTTTTGTAAAAGAGTAATGCTAACTTATACTACTTGCCAAGAACCTTTGTTTCCTCAAGAGAAAACATTTGATATGGCGAGAGTTTGAAAGGTTCAGGTGCAAGAATCAGATAGTGATTTGGTGACATTTGTTTATTGTATGATTGTACATAAAACTGAATTGATTTAATGACAATTTTTAATATTGTGATAACGTTACAGCCTCCATCGTTAATAAGTCCATGGAAAATGCTAAGTTTTATGCATTGAGGGCACCCGTGCTCTTTCAACCCTTGAGCGAGCAAGCGGCGGTGCGAGGTCGGTGTCAAGGCCATGCAGCGCGGGTGGTGGCCCTAGAGCTGGGCACCTGTGCGAAGTAGCTGCCACCGGTGTCGAACGGCACAGTTGCCGGAGACGCGTCGGTGGACAGAGTGGAGCACGACTAGCATACCAGCGGCAAGGAGGAAGAGGAGGCACTAGATGATTGGCGAGTTCTCAGGTATGCGGAAGAGGAACCTGAACTCTTTTTGCCCAAAATTTCACTCTTTTGCAAATTACATGCTTGGATCATCGGAATCTTCGACTGGCCTCTAATATATTTCTTGAAGCTGGCATTTTCTCTTGCCCTTCTACAAGCTTGAAGGATATGGCAAAGCCCCTTTAACCTGCTGCAGTTTGCCTTCTCTGTTCAGTCAGTTTATTACTTTCTACTTCCCTGGCTTTTTTTCTTCTTTTGTTTCACCTGTATACCAACTGATGTTCAGAGGGCATCTACGTCATGACAAGCTGCAAGGGTAGCTCATCTATGCATGGATTGGTAGTGGATTTTAACAACCATGAAAACATTGTCTATGCATGTGTACAAGACTAACCGATTGATCATTAGAGTATGATCAATGATTCATTTTAGCAAATCGTGTAACAAAATTGGCAATGATGCTTTGGTGTTGTGTTTAGTTGGCTCTGATAGATGAAATATAATCTGAAAGGTTTTATTGTTTTAAGCTAACATGCGACGTGTGTGTTTTTATACAAAATTTAGTTATCCCGTTGCAACGCACGGACGTTTACCTAGTATTATATTAGTTATTAACAGGCCGGTAAAATTAGCATGTAAAGATCAAACATCCCAGCTAAGTCCGTCCTAGGTGTCGTGCTCTCACTGTGGCTCTACCGCTGCCATGCGTATTCGTGGCACCGTGTGATCAAAAGCCCCTACCCGTCCACCCTGCAAGACCCAGACCAGTGGCAGGCCGGAGTCAGCACATCACAAACTGAGAAAGGCCCAGTCGCCGAAGACAAGCGCCCAAGTCAATTACCCCTAAGTGGGCCTATTTCTGCTTATTGGGCCACTTCGTCAGTTTCAGCCATTAGCCCCATACTTTTCCCTTTAATATGAATTTTTTTTTTTTTGCGACCACGCCAAGACGCATTTCTTTTTGAAAAATATCGTTTTCAACCTCTAGACAAGTTTCAGACTCTTAAATAGTGCATCCATGGCTAGAACATCGTTTTCATAAATAAGGATAAGGATGGCTAGAATATTTAGGCGTGTGATTGGTTTCTGTATTAGGTTGCTTGCATCTAGTTAGCCACTAGTCAAGCCGAGATGGTGTTTGTCTTCATCGCGCATGAAAATATGTTTACATGAGATAATTTTCGTAAATATATATAAACACAACCATAATATTTATTATGGACATTTTTATTATATTGTGCTCTTATTTTATCTTATTTGAAATACATTAATATCGGTTAATATATGCTAATCTTGCACTAACAATGTTATTATCAAGTAATACTGTAATAGGATACTATTTGGACCATGATTGTTCAAGTTGTTTACGTGATGGTTTCGCAAATTTGATACCGGTTTGTTATGAGAGAAAAACATTATGTCATGCCCGATAGGTTCAATCAAAGTCTTTAATATTAGGACATGTGTAGGGACGGATCCACAGTAGAAGGATTGTTGTCCTGTGACATCAATAACTTCGTACAACTGCCACTATGATACCAGTGTATTACTAGTAAAGATCCTAAAATTTTGAAGGCAATAACTTAGAGACATCAATAGTTAAAAAAATTTGGATCCGCCCCGGACATGTGTTAGGACTTCTTAGCTCCATGATTTCCAGCTAAAAAGGATGTGGCTCTACAAACTCTACTATTAAAAAAAAAAGTGGAGATGTGAGAGCACGTAAAGTGGTGCTCTAGAAATTATACTTTTTATCGCGGCGCTCCAAGAGTTTGTGAGGCGCTCCTTAACAGAGTGCCGCTACATGGTTTGTAATGGTAAACCACTTAAGTTTAACTATAAATGGTTGGGGACATCGATGATGAAATGAACTAATCCCTCCGTCCCCTAAAGAGTGCCGCTACATGGTTTGTCATGGCCAACCACTTAAGCTTAACTAGGTTTATAAGAAATGTTGACAATATTTGTACCTCCAAATAAATTTACCATAAAAATATATTCAACAATTCATTGATAGTACTAATTACGGAGTACCATATAAATCGATCGAAGTTGAACTCGAGAGCGAGAATGAGTGAATAACATTCTTTTAGAGGCAGACCGAGTATGTCCTTTCTTTTCCCATTCGTCATTCTTCTTGAGAACATCCCTAATGGACAAGTTTAGGGGTAGCTAAATTAATTTTTATCCCCTGAATAATGCAAAAGTCAACAAGCTAGAGTCAAGAGATAGTTACGCGCGATTTATGATGCCGGATATAACTACTATTGTCTCTTTCATGTAGTATTGATAAGATGCCGCCGACCTGGCTTTGCCGTGCAGGTCACAGCCACAGGCCCACGGCAGCAAAAATGACAGCCGATCAAGATACAGATCGCGAATTCTACTTACCCACAGGGTACAAGTGAACTTTTGGTGCAGGAGGGGCAAACCCGTCAAAGCACAACAGGAATATAGGACACATGACACTAAAGGTTGCCACCCCCAAGTGCTGAATCTACTGTGCTGAATCTGCTGACCTGGGATGCATCTACTGCACACATGACATGCGCATACATATCCACCACTGACCAACCAGCAACATCAGCAAACCAAACTACAGCAAACAAAAAAACAGTGCCTATTTCTTCCTTTTTCCTCGAGAAACATCATATATGAGTTCACTCTTATGTACCTGATGACAATATTACGCTGGAGGGAGGAGGTAAAGCCTAGGCAATCAGGACACAGGGGAAAAAAGAAAGAAACCGTTTGCTTCGTTTCTTTTCCCGTTGCGGTTCTAGGGAACCAGAAGTTTGCAATCCAGCTGATGAAGGCTAGGTTATCGGTTCCTCGCGGGGAGCCCACCGCTGGTGCTCTTGCGGATGAAGGCGTTTCTACTCTTTGGTTTCGGTATGTCGTTGATGTCCATCACTTGGATTGTCCTCTGCTTTTTGGCTGTCAAAAGAACCAATCGTGAGAAAAAAAGAGAAAAAAGGTTAACAGATTTTGTGTGTCATCAGATCCTCTTTTTATAAATTGGTTTCAGATATGACATCTTGTCATTTCAATCACTTGTTAAAGAAAGCACCATGACCAGACGTATATAAGCAACGATTAACACAAGCAACAATTTGAGAGACAATATTTATCACTAAGTTGTCTGTCTGTAATGCAAGATGAGGTACAATTTCAGTAGGTTACCATTCTCTGCTTCTTGATAATTCTCCTGAAGCCTCTTCCTAGCAGAGTCAAGCTTATCCAGGTCCAGAAGACTCTGCCTTTGCTCCCTTGTCACTTTCTGCACAGAAAACTGAAAAATTATTCTCGGACTTGAATCAATCCAACAAAATGGACATAGTACTCCTTTCGACAAAAAAAAAATTACTAAGGAACTGACAACTCCAACTGTTTTGTTCACTGAAAGTGGAACACATTCTTTTTCAAAAATATTGTACAATGAGTAGTGACATGTGAGGCAAAGTTGGTCAAAAAGATGCTTCATTGGGGTAGGGCCACTTCTACTTTAAACAAAACGCAGTGCACAACTGTCGGCTTTGAAAGCAACGGGGACCTAGGAATTAAGGAGAAAAAATCAGGTTAATTCCTTACAGCTGGAGCAGATGATGCAGTAGTAGCAGAATTATGGTTGTTGTTCATCTGCCTGGAATTATGATGTGCTGCTGGTACAGGGCTGGCCCTACGCTTTGCATCCATTGTTGACTCAAACCCATTGCTAGCCTTTTCCGAAGCTAAACCATCTAAAATTACAGAAACAAAGAGCATACCTCCTCCATAAGTACATTTTTACATACAGCATTATAAAAAGATGAAAACTGAATACTGTCAGAGAAAATGAAGATATGTGGCACTCACTATGCCTCTGTGGGCTGGGAGAATACTGAAATCCTGAAACCTGTAAGGTTGGAACAATAAAGGTGTCTTTGTTACATAGTCAACAATCAATAAAGAAGAGGTAAACGTACTGGCTCTAATAAAGTAATAAAGAGGTGTCACCATGGATAATAGCTACTACTGTCATTGCAAACTAAACTAACAGGGGAATAATAGAGCAGGGAATATTCCAGGCACCATGCTTCATACTAGAAAGAAGCTTTCTACAGACAGAGGAATCACTAAAAAGCTTGAGGTGTACTCCTCCGTCCCATGGAGTTCGTCGTTTTTTACTTTTAAACTTCATATTTGACCATCCGCCTTATTCAAAAATATTTATGCAAATCATAAAATAAATTAATCAATATTCAAGTAATTTTATTGATAAAATAAGTCGTAACAAAAATAAATTATATTTATACAAAAAATTTGAATAAAACGAAGCATCAAATAAGATGGCACGGAATCCGCGGTGATGTAACTCGAGTGGGACGGAGGGAGTAGCAATCTGTAAGCAAGGAAAGTTACCCGAGAGCTTTGGTTGCTACTGCCTTGGATTTTATCTGGGGAGTCGCCATCAGCTGCTGTCATCAAACCAAACGGTTTCTACCCATCAGGAATCAGGATTACCAAGAACACTTAGGATAAAAAAAAATATCTGTAAAAAAAATCTTGAGCCAAAGAGAGAGTAAAACTCTGCACAGTGACATACTCATCACCGCAGCACTGCCGTCACCGCCGGAATTGGGCAGGCGCACCCAGTCGTCCACTATCTCCTTCCACTTCCTGCAAGTTGATTGCAAGCAACACCAGGTTGGATAATCAGGCAGCATATTCAAAACAGAAGAAGAAGAAGATCATCTGTCTAGTGGTTTAACAGTGTTGGTGTCCATGTTCGTTCATCACCTGATCAGCTGCTTCACCAGTCGCCTGACCTCGGCGGACGAGTGCTTCCGCAGACCATTCACATGCCGCCCGATGTCAGTCGCCTGCACCAACACCAACAGAAGCTTCAACATGAACACGAACACGAACAGAAGGCAAATGACAGAGGTGGAAGAAGAGAATTAATGGCGAAACGGAAGTTGACCTGGAGGGCGTTGTAGGTGACGTCCATGTCAGCCAGGCTCTGCAGCAAGCGCACCATGTCGTCTTCCGGCTGATCGATGTCCTCCAACGAGTCTCTGATGGCGAGGATCCTGCTCTCGAGCCCGGGCGCCGCGCCGTTGTCGACGCCGATGAGCTCCTCAGCCTCCGCGTCAGCATCCGCCTCCGCCACTGGAGAAGCCAAAGCCGGAGCCGGAGCCGGAGCCGCCTCCTCGCCGTCCTCCTCCTCCTCCTCCTCATCCAGCCCCGCCGCCGCTAAAGCGGCAACAGTCGGCGGCGATGGACGGCAGTCGCAGTTGCTACAGCGGCCGGACGAGTAGAGGCGCTCGACGATGCCGTCGCGGCGGGACCGGAGATCGTCGGGGCGGTCCCGCGCGGCCAAGTCCAGCGCGGCGTCGACCAGCGCCCACAGGTCGCCACCGAAGGCGTCCAGCGCGCGGCCGAGGCGCTCGCCCCGGTCCATCGCCGGGAAACAGAGCAGAGCAGTCAGCACTCCTCAGACCGCGCGCCGCCGTGCACAGGCAGGCGACAAAAGGCGGCGGCGGCAGGCGTGTCGGGCCCGGCAAGCGAGCGAGAGGCGGACGGGGGAGCCGCTAACAGAAAGGCTGCGGCGGCGGATCCGGAGATAGAGAGAGAGAGGAAAGCGGGGAGACGGTAGAGTTCTTGAGGATTTTCCTTCCTATGGCTGCTGCGGCTGGATTTAGCTGCGCTCAGCTGCATCAATCAGCGTCGCGTCGGGTCAGGTGGCTGCGGCTGCGGCCTGCGGGTTGGTTGGTTCTTGTGTGGGGGCCTGGCCTGCGCCTGCGGTGCTCTGCTCTGGGTCTCGGGGTCGGGGCTCGCCCTCCCATGCGCTGCTGTTTTTAAGGAGTGACGAAAATAGCCTCGAAAACGCGGGGGCATGCGCCGCAATAGTTTTTCCTTCTTGGAATCGCAATCGTCTCGTGGGAAATTGGTATTTTTATACTTCGAGGATAGGAATTGCAATCGTTTCGTGGGAAATTGATGGTTTTTGGAAGAGAAACGGAGGGTTTTGGGAAAGTGACTGTTGTTTTAGGGGATTTTGGAAACTGATAATCGCACAAGTTGTGTGTGTAGCACATGGAATTGGATACCGGGTGCGTTCCAAGGCGGTGAGTTGCATGGACACATGGATGACACCATGGCATGGGTCCTTCTAGTGTGAATGGGTTGTGTGTCTATTGTGCCATTATCAATTGTTTTAATTTTTATGTGTACTACCCCTTCGTCCATTTATCAACAATCATTTCGCTTTCAACTTATCGCCTATGCTACAACGCTTTTCTCACAACAAAACAATATCACCCGACTTATCACCGCGAAAAAAGAAATCGGTTGAACAACACATCCTCTCGCGGTAATGACCAAGGACCAGCAAAGGCATGCCGAACTACAATAAATAGTTGTTATTAATAAGTTGACGCCCGTTTCACTTTCCCATCAACCACGCCCTCACGCCGACGCGAAGAACGCCTCGTAGCCAACACTGTGGGCGGAGCTAGGATGCGCCTCGGGGGCTATTTAACAGAGATTTGACAAAAATCAAGTAAATGCATGTTGGTTTTACAGGCTAAGTATAGCAATTAACAAAGAAAAATCGCCGCCGGGGGCTACGGCCCGGGCAGCCCCCATGGATCCGCCCCGCCAGCTCAGCCGCCTGTAATCGCGCACTTAATTAAGAATCCAATGGAGCGTGCTCACACAAGGAAATTTTTCGACGACCACACGCGTCGCGGATCACCGCTATTTTCGCATCGCGACCACCTTCCAATTTCTCTCCCCATACCAAAATTTAGCCACCTAAAGATAAAGAATTAGCCACCCAACAACGCCAATTCTTGGAATTCTTTTTATTCCTCATATGACCCAATAAATGGATGGAGGGTGTATATGTAAAACATATCTCAAGGGTGGTAGAATGATAAGTATGAAAATCCGTTGGCTATTTGTGAAGACAAAAACAAATGTAACCACAACAGCATGAGACAGGCGTTGTGGCTCCAAGGACTTTTTAGTACTTTTTTCCCATGAACTCCTATTTGGTTTTCTACGACTAAACTAGACTTTTTTTAGTTTCAACTTCAAAAGGTTCTTGGAACCAAACAAGGTCTTAGTACCTTTTAGTTTCAACTTCAAAAGGTTCTTGGAACCAAACAAGGTCTTAGTACCTAGTGAGTCTTGAAAATCTTCTAAAACGCTTGCAAAAATACAAGCTCACGTGAAGTGCTTGAAACATTTTGTAGTTAGCACATTTTGCAAAAGGGCGAAAGAAATAGAGAAGAGGATGGCCCCTAGGGTCATCGGACGCTGGACAAGGCATTGCACATACTAGAGTAGTGTCCGATGGCCAAACCCTCATTGGGTGCATGGAACAGTGACTTTGAGTCACATTGGACACGGACGTTGCTCAACGTATGTAGCATGGACACCGTATACTCGGGGATCCACCTGCGCTATAGGAATGGTCAAGAGTGATTGTTTGAGCTATGACACTCTTGTTATTCAACGACATTCTTGTTATTCTTGGTTGTTGCCGCCACTTGGAGGCAGCGAAGGTCATTTTGAGTGGCTTTGGTGATTGTTGCCGGCTCCGATCAATTGATTTGTAAGGGCTCTTGTATGCTCATTCCCCATTGTAGATTCACATATAACAACTCTAGTGGAATCATGGCTAGATGGAGTGCACTTCTCGGTTGGTTCTTGTGGCGCCGCTGTAGTAGGCTTGGCGTGTGTGAGACTAATTAGTGCATACATCAGGTTGGGACTCGCAACAATGAGGATGTTGGTTGCCGGCAAGCAAGCGATCCTCGGAGACATATCTTGTGTTCACTTGCCTTGTTGGTTGGTTATCCACTTGTTCATTACATTGTGTGTCATTCTTGTGGATAGGTGTAGTGTGCCTTGTTTGCTTGCGTAGCCTAGTGGTAATCTTTGCTAGTAGCTTTTGTTAGTTGTATCTCTCAATTGGTAGTAGTAGCTTGCTTGTTGTGAAACAACCTACTAGGCTTATGTAGGAGGCTTGCAATTTTTTTTTTAAAAAAATCGGGTACTACTTTTTGAAAAAGAGTCCACTTTTAAAAAAGTTGCATATACTACTACTTTTAGTTTAGAGCGTTTCACCATCCAAGGCCATTAAAATATAAAATATTAAATTTCAACTTATGAAAACTTACAAATTTTTTGGACCTTACGAGATTTTAAATACAAGCTCGAGATAAAGTTTGTCTTCATACTACTTAATTTACAAATATTATGAATTTGGCTAAGCTCTACCTATTTTTAAAGGTAGGACACCACCTCCCATCGAAATCCATTTTGATCTCAAGACGGTTGAAATTCCAGATGCCTCTAAAATCACCATTTTAAGAGGCGGTTTGGCTTGCTAGTTACATACCTCTAAAAAAATCGATTTGTCGTTGGGGTCGAAACTATTATTAGAGGCGGATTTAGATAAAGGTTCCTTTACCTAAAGGAGTGGTTTTTTTATAGTAGTGAATATTCCATGCTTCAAATCTAATCACACTTAATTGATATCATATCATAAATAGTAATACTTATTTTTTTTCATAAACTTGGACCGTGTCTAATGTGATTTGCAAACTAAAGACGGATTGATATGAGGACCCAAATCCGTTGCATTGCAAGAATCCATGTTCCATATTTGAATCGCTGACTTGCACCCTCTTTTTTAAGCCATGAGTTCATATATATAACAACAAAGTGAGTGTCATTGCCAAACAACTTTTTTCTTCAGCAAGAAATCCATTCTACTTGCGACCCGAGGTAGTAAGCAATAATGTAATGACCTTCTTAATTTGGTTGTTCACTTTTCATAAATATTAATCAATTGTTCAAAATGTTTGCCATGAGGTTACAACTTTGTTTGGTGCCTCATTGGCCTGGTCCCTACTTTGACAATATGTCGCTCCAAATACTCAAAGAGTAAGTCACGAAAAAATATCGCATCATGTTTGTCAGTGCGATGAGTGCAGCAAGCCATACTTTTGTTTGATGCCTGGACAATAATTATTAATCTGCATGCATGATGATCGTTCGTCACATATGTTTCACGTGGACCTACAACTACAGTAGTACAACGATAACACCCTGATGTAATAAGGTGATGTCAACATTTGCATAATTAAATTCCATCTTATCAAAGTGTAGGTTAGTTTATCGTGTTTTGCATTATTACAAGGGTACTTCACAACACCATGACAATTCTTTTTTTAATAATGGAAGACAAATCCGTGTAGTCTCCTCTGAACATATTTAGAGTCATATTTAGAGCTTTTTTGGCACAGCTCACAAATCTTTATGAGCTGTTGTAAGCTGTTTTTAGATTAATGAGCTGTTTGTTTTTTTCGACAAACATGTCTTTTCAAAATAGCTCCATGTGTGAACTTGCCCCCCCCCCTCACAAAGGAATGAAATGTGTGAGAGATAAAAAATATAGTTTATCCTTGCTCTCTTATTAATTTCTCTCCATATCCATGCACACTAAGGTGTTGGTTAAGCTATGTTGCCGTATTCTTTTTTTAAAACAACTCAGATTCACCTAGAGAGTTGCTCGTTAAGTTTTTTAAGAAAAAACAACTTTAATATGAAGGTGACCTGTGCCAAACGGGATCATATAATTTTGATAGATAATGTTGTACAATTATACCATCTATCTTATATAATGCAGCTTAATTTAGCTTTTATAATTCTGTTCATACAAACAATGAATTTTTTTTAGAATTACACGGTACACGGTTGTCTAAAAATAAACATCAACACGATCAAACCTCACATAAGATGAGCCCAGCCCAGCCCACTCTCCAAGAAACCAATAGGCTGGCACTCGAGAGGTCTTCGGGTTCTGTTTGGATCACCGCATGCAGCATACGACAAACTCAGTGACTGTTTGGTGTGGCTCGCAGTCGCAGAGGTCCTTGTCTTGCATATCTGAGGTGCCAGATATGATGGTGACAGCATCTGCATGCCTCTCCGACAAAGCAAAGCACCTTGCTTTTGCTGCAAAGATATGGTAGCAGCATCCACCCCTTCTGCTCTAATCGTCCATCTCGATCTATAGTGCCATTCTTCAGTATAAGATTGCAGGCTGCATATTGGAGCTAGCTTGCAGCTAGCACCGTGACGGCCCGACTTCGACAGATCGATAAATAAGGTGTAGTTTCATCGATCATCATCAGTTCGATCGTCACCACCACCATGAGGTTGCCGTGGCCGTGGCGGCGGATTAAGCATGACGCGGTGCCGGTGGCGGTGGGCACCCACCTCCACGTCGCGGCCAGTGACGACGACGAAGATGCCAAGTCCACGGCGTCGTCCGGGCACAGCCACCTCACGCTACCGTGGAGGAGGAGCCGGTCCACGTCGTCGACGACGAGGCTGATTCGGCCGGGACGGCGGCGTCACGCTCACTACGAGGTGGCTGGTTCGGTTCGGATGAGGAGCTGCTGGCGCAGCGGCAGCCGCAGCGGTGGGACGACGACGCCGCCGCACCGGTCGAGCCGGCGGGACACCACAGTCCGACGAGAGGAGGAGGCGGGCGGCGATTCGCCCGTGTGCCGGCGTTCATGGTCGCCGGCACCGCCGCTGGGCGTCATGCTGCTCGTGCTCGCGGCGCTCGTCGCGTGGAAGAGGCGGCAGCGCGCCGCCGGCAGCAAGGTGGTGGATGGATGGCACGCAGTTGCGGTAACATTTGTGGCAGCTAGCCGTACGGTTGAGCGGTGTGTACGTGGGCCCGCGTTCAGCGGTGAACTTTTTTACTGTACCTATTTTTTTTTTTTTTATGATTGACCTCAACCGACAAATCAATTTGTTGGATCTGAAAACAGATGTTGCTATTATTAAAAAGAATATTTGCTGTTAAAAAATGTCATTTTTTTTTTTTAGATTAGACTTTTTTATAACTAATCATATATCTTTCTTTTTTAGAAAAGAACTAAAAGCCTATATCTACATACGGACACAGTTTAATCTTTCTATTTCTAAGTTTTTTTAACCCCTTTCTTTCTCTTTCGTTGCTCCGAGAATTCTCTCTTACCCTCACGTCCAAAGTTTTAGATGTAGTTTGTGTATTTCTTTTTTTAGTGGATCACCGAGGAGATTGACTATCCCCATCTAAATTTCATTATTAGCATAGATTCCAAAAGATCCGATAGTGTATAGTTATATTATTAGAAAAACGTGCTAAAGCACAATCTTGAAAAAAAAAAAAAAAATATTTCAGCGCTCAA
Organism: Hyparrhenia diplandra; assembly: GCA_015847255.1. NCBI lineage: Eukaryota > Viridiplantae > Streptophyta > Magnoliopsida > Poales > Poaceae > Hyparrhenia > Hyparrhenia diplandra. The sequence continues at coordinate 12,530 of JADLZK010005133.1, read as the reverse complement.
AAAAGGTTTAAGATTTCGGGCGATGAATCTGAAAACAAATTTGGAATGAGCGTCCGTATTAGTCCGGACACTGTTCATCTTCCTCCCAAAGTCTCTAGCCCGATCTTGTTCGGGCTTCATCTAGCCCTCAATTTTTACCGGCCTTTGTTCACCTTCCAAAGACAAAGAAGACGAATCGGCGAACCTAGCGAAGAACAACCCTCTTCCACCAGGGGAAGGAGGGGGATAGGAAGGGGGGAGAACTTCATAGGTGGAGGGGAGGGGGAGGGCCATTGCCGCTGCCGTGAGGATGGTACGTCGCCTTGGAAGGGTCGTGGGGAGGCGGGAGGGCATGCGTGCGGGAGGCGTCGCTAAGCAGTCCCCCTTGATTTCGGGCGACCAAGGAAAATAGAAAAAGTGTGAAAAAAAAAAAATATAGTTGTATTATTGGGTTAGATGTACTTTTGTGTATTTCTGTATACGGAACGTGATGATCATACGCGGAGAAAGGGCGGAGGAATCGAAAAAGTTGGTGGGTGTTGGTGGTGTATGTACAGGACTTTGCAATTATGGGCCCTCCCTAGGCCCACTTATTTTGCACCTAGCAAGCCCAAACCCCGACCCGAGTGAACCGGCCGGGCCGAAACCGTGCCGCAATGCTCCGCCGCCGACCGCGCCTCCACGTCCCCTGCAGCCCCTCGCCGGCGGCGGCGTCTCCGGCAAGTCCGGCGAGCCTTCCGCTCGGAAGCCGCCCTCGAGGCCATCCGCTCGCACTCCCACTCGCACTCACCCCATCGAAGACCACCCATCCTCCTCCGACGCGCGGACGAGGACGACGACCAGGCGTCGGGCCCCGCCAGCCTCGCGCTCTACAACTACCCGACCTTCGCTGGCGCCTACGCCGCGCTCGCCGCCCGCCTCTTCCACCAACGCATCCCGGCGCCGCCTCCCGTCGTCCTCCCCTTCTCCTCCGTCGTGCCCTTCAGGTTGGTCCCCTCCCCCTTCGTGGCTCGCCATTTCGCATCTCACTATCCTCCTCTTTCTTAGCAACTGTTTGTTTCTCTCATGACGGACGGCTTGTGTTGTTGAAATGAAATGAAAATTGGTCGGTCGGTCAGAGCCGAAGACTTCAAGGATGCGGGGTTCCAGACGTACTATCTCTTGGACTTCATTGGGCCCAACAAGTTTGCTTTCGACCTCGCCCGATTCGTCCCCAGGTGCGTTTTCTCAAGAGAGAGGACTTGTAGTAAAAATGGATCACTGGGTGATGCTTTTTCATTGTACGGCTTAGTGAGTTATGTAGTTGATGGACCAATGATAAATTGATAATTAGTTAGTTAATTACTACTGCCGACAATGTTCAAAAAAAGATGACTTGGAATAATGTCAGTGAATTAGTTAAGGTTTACTGCTGCTGCCAATGTTTTAAAAAAAGAAGTTGCTTTTGTATGGAAGAATCAAAAAGAAAGGAACATATCTACTGTTAGCCTACAAGCTTTGCATGATGATGATAGCAGGTTATGAAGTAAGTTGTTCACAATCTTCACGACATTCCATATAAGTTCATACTCATGGGCATAGTATACTTTGCTCAATGGTGACACATTACTTAAAAGTTTTCGTTTTGGCTGATGTATTTGTTTCATTACAACAAATACTATGTTGTCGGATCTTGTTTAAGTGAGCAACATGGTAGAGGGGTATAACCTCATGACATGCTGACTGATACAGTGTAATAGCTTTTGATCACCGGAAAAAGTGCGCTAGCAAGAATCCCCAAGTTGGGTCCGTGCCCAAGCAATGTGGAGCTTCATATTGACGTGTCAAAAGGCAGTGCCCGATCTGTATTTGATTATTTCTCCAAGGAGCTAGCAGCAACAAAATCTGATTCTGTGAGTAGAGAAAAAAAAGCTTCATTTATGTTCATGAATTATCTTGTATGATTAGAAGAGAAAATGAGGATGTTCTGTTTCTGTCTCCACACAGAGATCGTGTCAAAACTTGTTGGACCAAGAAGATGAGCAGCGAGTTTCAAATGTTCTTGAATACATAGAGGATGCAGACTTGCGGCGGTATCAATTGTCTAACAACACAAGGAATTTCAGACAGCACTTAGGGAAGAAACGCGACAAAGTTGAACTGTGTCACAAATCCTCATGTTTTTGGACAGGTTTAGCACTACCTTCTGCCATCATGCTTGTTGTTTGTAAGACCCTGATCTTTAGGCGTGACATGGTCAATGATTTCATTGTGTATTGGCACCCCCACACAGCTACTACAACTTGATGTTGGAGATCTGCTTACTAGGGGGAAATTGCATGCTCATGGCCCTGCAGGCTGCAGGGAGTTCATACAGAAGCCTTTCAGGCTTCAGCTTGGAAAAGGTCATATGGTGAATGCTTGGTATGTGAACAACACGCTGTTGCATTGTATTGTATACTGATGTCATCACCTGTGTTTGTCTACCTTTGATAGCTTCATGCTGCATAACATACACAGCACAACTTTTAGATTATTGAAGCCAAAACTGCACTGCTTTAGCAAAAGGTAGGTACTTCCTGCATCCATGAGTGCTGTTGCTTTAGTGATACTATACTACTAGCTGGAGATAGGCTTGTTTTGTTCAAAAAATTTGAGTGCTTGTGCTTGTGCTTGAGCCTTATGTTCTCATCTTTAAGCATAAGGGCCTCTAGCCTAGTGGTTAGAACACCTAAGTAGCATCCAGCTGGCGCAGGTTCGACTTCGCCGTTGGAGCAAATAAAACAGGACTGAAATAAAAATATACAAAAAAAAGGTTAGGGTTTCCCCTACTGACTTGGTCAAAAATGTTCTCATCCTTAATTGATTGATATAAGATTCTGTCATGGTAGCTTATGCTTGCCTAGTTTTTTGAACTGGACTTTTGATGCAAATTGCTGGAATGATTTTATGCTTATGTTAACCACATGTGTTCTTGGATTGTTGCGTACCAGACTATTCTTGAACTTGGCGGATGCTTGAGTATGACCAGCTCTAGAGACTGGCTCTATATGGCTTATATAATGCTGTTTTTGGGAAAAATATTATAAAATAGCTTTAAAATGACTCATTTACTATAGTAAGTGTTTTTTCTATTTTTTTCTTTTTCATATTATAAGGCAATCAGAGCAGATGGACACACAGAACTGAGCCATGAAATTGCTTTGGAGCTAAGTCAGAGGAGTGCTGCTGCTGGATTAAGGTATATGCTCTATTCAGGTTTAACAGAACACATCCATGCCTATTTTGTGTTGCTTTGGTAATTTATTGAAGAATGTTTCCCTTTTTTATCAAAAGGCCAATTGGAGCAGTGGTATTCATGCAACGGGGTGTCCTAAAGGTTTGCTTGAGGACTACTGACAGTACAGTTAATACATCAGAGATTGCAAAGGTCCGTTGTTGTTGTATTCTTGAAATCTGCATGGCCTTTTTAGGATTTGATTTTCATCTCTTGCGGCATCATAAAAATGTAGGCATATGGTGGAGGTGGAAAACAAAGTTCGAAGTTCATTCACTCTAAGAATGGATGAATTCAACATCTGGACTTCAGTGAACTCATGAATTGAACTGGAAGTCAAATAGTGTTCATACTGCAGCAACAGGCACAAAAGCTCAGCTGGACATGGATTCCTCGGTGGTAAAGATGTGAAATGAGGTAATCTTTTGGTGCTCTAGTATGAGGGGAGAAAAGCCATTTGGAGGCGCAATGCTTAAGGTAATCTTTTTAGTGCTGCAGTATAAGACTAGCCTGGCATGTTGATCTGAGCTTACGAAACAATCTCTTCGTTATGAATGACTGGAGAGCAATTTGGAGGCGCAATGCTTAAGGTTGGAGCTGTTCAGGAGCGTTTGAACTAAATGTTTGCCGATACATCAAAAAGCTTCATCTCAACAGTGCATTTTATGTTCCTTCCAATCTTTCTCCAGTAGACCTATGCACTTTAATTTTACAGAGATGATAAGATGTTTGAGAAGATTTGTCATACACCAAGGGGCCAATTATAAAGCTTACATACACCAAGAAACGAAAACTAATTCTTCAACGAGGACTGAATATCAATGCTTCCATTAAGAGTAATTACAAAATAGTACATACGAAGGGGAGATTGACAAACTGCAACCCCAAATTGTAATCCTGCTCCTTAATACATTTATGGCTCTTGCTCTGGGGTTAAAAAAAAAACTGCATCTCCAAATTGTTTGTCATTACGAACATCCATGTAACACAGAACCACAAAACTGTTGGTTTAGATTCAGCGAGAGATGTGGTGTTCAGACAAGAACATCTCACTGCATTATCTATCCCTTCTCATGGAGTAGTAATGAACCAAATTCTGCGAAACGTCCGACCATCATGTCTTGACCACTTTTCTGGCTCCTTCCAGCGTATCAGAATAGTGTCATGGCCATTTAGGATTTGAGCCATGCAGCATACGAAGGCATCATAGCAACTAGCTTGCTGCATTCGAGGAGCACAGCCATAACAACAGTGAAGCAAAAACCATAGTGGCAAAGTGATTGGTGATGCAGCCATCTGAAATTGTGAACTGACGAAGATGACAGTGTCAGGGAGCTGACCTTGGAGTCAAAGCAACACAAATTCACCCTCTGGCTCTCTTGAGAAGATAATGGAGAGAGAAGAACCTAGAGCAAAGGTTTGCCAAAACCACCCTGTGTAGCATTCCCTGGATCAACCTTTTTGGCCAGGAACCAGGCATACACAGCCGCCAAGATGCGCGAAGAGCAACTGCTGCCACAAAGACCAGCCGGATCACCAACATTGAGCGGAAAACAAACAAATGGATGTCAAGCACCCATTTCAACGGGCCAACTGGTGGAAGACAAGCAGCAGAAAATACAGCCAGCATCCCAATTGCTACAGCCAACCAAGTAAATATGGTTGGGCCATCTAGCTCCCTTCTCTTCCGCTCCTGCCAATATGAGATAGTTGCAGCCAAGCCTTCCCGAGGGCTCACCATAGGTACATATCCGAGTTCTTCTCTAGCTTTCAAGAATGAAAAGTAGTGTGTAACACCAACCTATCAAAATTAGCAAGCAACATCAAATGTACTATCTACATATAATTTTAACTTTTGTCCAACATCAAACACAACTATTATTTCGTAAATCTGCTAGCCTGGTCAAGAGTAGTTTCTAGTACAGATACCCCTTCAGGAGGACTGATGTTTCAAACTAAAGACGAAATTGACATGACCATTGCACTTGCATCTTACCATTATATTCATATTTCAAACTATATTGGGTTAGGTAAACTAGCAACATAAAAGAGATACTGAATTCAACATGGCAAAGAGGCTGACCTTATACACTTCAGCAGGAAGAATTAGAGGCTGTGGAATCCATTTACTATCTAACCATGGATAGAACAGTGTAGATATGAATAAAAATATTCTTGAAATGGCAAGGGCGAGAGAGGTATCTAGCATCATTTGAGGAGCAGCATAACCCAAACTTTGAAATAGGGGGCTGATGATAAACTCAAAAGTATTGCATGGTGATCCTGTGAAACAGTCATAGCTCAATAAGGCAATGAAATGTATAATCACTGTGCTCTATATCACAAACATTTCAAGAAAACAACTTTTAAGGGGTTACTTCCTTGAGAAAAGTCCAAATTGTAAGCTTCTTCAATGGTTTCAGTGTTTAGTTATTCCCTTCTGTAAACATAAGTTGTAGAAGACTTTGTACTTGTGTATTTAAAAACAATTCTGTTAATCAAGTAATGCAATCCTGAGTTACCTCATTATTATAAAAATGAATTGTGTATAATCTATGTAAAGCATGAAACTTTAAGCCTTTAGTGTTCAGAACAAAATGAACAGGAAGTCACCAAATAGTTATTTTGGGTCTATGCAGTACATCAGCTGAAAATAAATCGCTAGTAATCGCATTACTGCAAAAACCAAGACACCAAAACTCGGATGTCTTCTTTATCCTGATTAAGATTAAACTTTTTTTCAAATTAAAGTAATAAAAAAATTGCAGTATGACAAGATAGAAAAACAAAACATAATGATGGCACCTGCATGAATGTCATTAGTAACATCACAAAGGTTAACGGCAATTACCATCGCAGATGAAATACGCTTGACCAGCTGCTGCAGGGTTTCCCTTCCTGTCGGGAATGTCATCTAAAAGTCCCATGCTTGCCAATATCAGAGCAAGAACTAGATTATCGATATAGACCCAATCTGTCTTGACATTTGGGCCCCCAATCTTGAAGAATGCTAATCCCAACTTTGCAAGGGGACAAGATTCTTGGGAAGGTGGCGGCTCTTCGCCATTGCCCATATATAGCAGCAGGGCGAATCGCACATGTATAAAGGCGTGTACTTTTTATCACTGCTGCAAAGGTTTCACCAAAGCAGTCAGACAGGCTGCATATTATCGAATGCTACTCTTGACTTACAAGATGAAATGAAATATTAGAAAGCTAACTATTTCCATGCAACAAATCTCTATGTGTACACTTGGTATAGTTTGAAAACCATGGCTAATGTATTCCAGGACATCTATTTTGGTAAAAGTCAGCTTACTTTTGTACATGACACTGAATCCTGCCTAGAAAAGGGTAAACTTACTTAGCTGGCCGTCCATTACTCTTCAGTACCAACTGTTCAGCAACTGATTTGCTGCGCCCATAAGCATCGACATGGTCTTCGATAGGAAAATAAGGCAGCGCCTCATTCCCGTTGGCGATGGGCTTCCCTCCAAACACCACATTGTAAGTGCTTACATAAACAAGCCTTCTGACACCATGTTTCTGGCAAGCGTCGAAAGCACGTTGCAGGTCCCGTTTATGTTGACCTGATCGCACCTCCCAGCCTGCACCATCTCCTTCCCGACATGCCGTAAGAAGCAAGGTGGAAAACACAGTCCACTCCGCGGAACGCCCTCCCCACTTCATCCTTGTTTCTAATGTCACCTGCGAAACAAGGGCGTTATTATTAGGTAACTGATGATTCATTCCACGAACCATATTGGCTACTCAACAGTAAACCTAAGTAGCAGTCAACAATAGTTGCTTCTCAGAACAATGAGTAGTCGGTCGGGTTCCATCAATCACAGACAATGTGAAGCTAACTTGGTGATTGCCGGCGAGACATGGTGGTTGGTTTTGTTTTTGGTAGTGCTACTGTAACTATGTCCAGAAGAAACAAACTGTGCAAGAGCCTAGTTACTTAGATTGATACATAGAGATCTGAATCTCCAAGGAGTAGACACGCGTATTTGCATTTTGATCCGGAAGCCGAACTATAACATATACTGTATGTAGCAGGAATCGATAACACTCTAAAGGTGCTTACTTGTACGAGCAGTCCAATTCTGCAATTCGTGACCCATCAGCATAAGAAATGACGCGCAAGAATTTCAGTTCCAGCAAAAAGTAAAACAGTGGCGACTGACTGGTGATGCCGCGCCGCAGCGATCTGACCTGAAGACGGCGAACCGAGGAGGGGAAAAGGGGGCTGACCTTGGATGAGGCGGACGCCGGCGTCGAGGAGCTGCGGGGACCAGGAGGGGGAGACGGCGCGGAGGTCGAAGGAGCGGACCTCGCGGGCGCCGCGGCGGAGCAGCTCGAGGCAGAGCGCGGCGGCCCCACGAAGCCCTGCCCGCCTGTCACCGCGAACCGCACGCCCTCGATCCCCTCGTTCGCGCTCAGATGCATCCTCCCGGCTCCGGATCTCTCTCTGAGTCTGTCGCTCGGTCGGCGTCGGCGTGGGGCGCGGGCGTCGGCGGGAGAAAACAGAGCCGGGGAGTACAAGTACCCCAAGTACAGGCAGTCGTCGCCACCGGCGACCGACGAGCGACGACGACTTGTTCTTGTTGCTGGTGGTATCAGTGGAGTGAGGCCAATAGTCCAACAAGTTTGTTGACTGGGCAACGAGGTCGCTGTCAACCACAAAAAGAAAAAAAAAGGGTGCTGACAGTATTCTTAGGTACACTGAGTACTGAATACTCCAATCCTTTTTTCCGACATAAGTAAATCTTGCTTAACATGCGTGAATAATGAATACAATTATCTTCCTCACCTAAAAATAATAAAAAGAAGAGAACAAAAAATAAATAAATACAATGCCCTTCACATACCAGTCTTGCTTATACTAATCATTGAATGAAATGTTTGCTGGTACATCAAAAGTCATCTCAACATTGTATTTTATGTTCCTTCGGGTTTTTTTATTTTTTATTTTTAGACCACGCCCACCTAAATCGGCGCGTTTCCAATCTTTCTCCAATAGACCTATGCACTTTAGTTTTACAGAGATGATAAGGGTGTTGTAGCCAGAAGATTTGTCATACTCAAGAGGCCAATTATAGCTTACACTTGTATATGTTGTTATTAGTTTTGTTGGCTGAACATACATGAGATGTAGCTCAGCTATAACTTGGTTTATGTCCAAATTAAGACCTTGCTCAATAGGTGAATACATCGTGCAAAGAAAAATGTTGCTTCAACGAGGACTGAATATCAATGCTTCCATTAAGAGTAATTACAAAATAGTACATACAAGGGGAGATTGACAAACTGCAACCCCAAATTGTAATCCTGCTCCTTAACAATACATTTATGGCTCTTGCTCTGGGGTTAAAACAAGGGTTTTTTTATTGAGGCCATTACAATTTTGCGAGTTTGGAGAAATGCCATTACTATTTGCTTATTTGAAAACATGCCATTACAATTTTTACTTAGCTCATGCTATACATATTCGACACCATTGGGCCACGCATACAGGTAGCTAAAGGCTACTGTATTCTCATGTCCTAATTAAAGTACTGCTGCATAGTGATTGGTGATGTAGCCATCTGAAATTTTGAACTGACAAAGATGACGGTGTCCAGGGAGCTGACCTTGGAGTCAAAGCAACACAAATTCACTCTTTGGCTCTCTTGAGAAGACAACTAGTAGAGAGGAGCCCTAGAGCAAAGGTTTGCCAAAAACCACCCTGTAGCATTCCTTGGATCAACCTTTTGGCTAGGAACCAGGCATATACGGCTTGAACAAAATGCGCTACAACTGTTGTCACAAAGACCACCCGGATCACTGACAATGAGCGGTAAACAAACAAATGGATGTCAAGCACCCATTTCAACGGACCAACTGGTGGAAGAAAAAGCAGCAGAAAGCATAGCTAGCATCACAATTGATGCAAACAAGCAAGTAAATATGGTTGGGCCATCTAGCTCCCTTCTCTTCCGCTCCTTCCAATATGAGATAGTCGCAGCCAAGCCCTCCTTAGGGCTCACTGTAGGTACATAGCCGAGTTCTTCTCTAGCTTTCAAGAATGAAAAGTAGTGTGTAACACCAACCTATCACAATTAAAAGCAGCGTCAAATATACTATAAATAATATATATATATGATTTCAACTTTTGACCAACATCAAACACAACTATTATTTCACAAATCTGCTAGCCTGGTCAATAGTACTCTCTCCGTTCCAAATTATAAGTCACTTTTTTGACTTTTTTGGTTCATCCATTTGCTATGTAAATATCTAGATACGTAGCAAAATGAATGTACCAAAAAAGCCAAAACTTATAATTTGGAACGAGGGAGTAATTTTCAATAGAGATCCAAATACCCCTTGAGAAAGACTGATGTTTCAATCTAAAGACAAATCGACATGACCATTGTACTTGCATCTTACCATTATATTCATATTTCAAACTATATTGGGTTAGGTAAACTAGCAAACAGAAAAGAGAGACTGAATTCAACATGACAAAGAGGCTGACCTTATACACTTCAGCAGGAAAGTATTAGAGGCTGTGGGATCCATTTACTGTCTAACAATGGATAGAACAGTGTAGATATGAATAAAAAATATTCTTGAAATCACAAGGGCGAGAGATGTATCTAGCATCATTAGAGGAGCAGCATATCCCAAACTTTGAAATAGGGGCTGATGATAAACTCAAAAGTATTGCATGGTGATCCTGTGAAAACAGTCATAGCTCAATAAGACAATGAAATGTATAATCATAAATAGAATCGCTGCGCTCTATATCACAGACATTTCAAGAAAACAACTTTTAAGGGTTACTTCCCTTGAGAAAAAGTCAAATCAAAAGGTTTCAGTATTTAGTTATTCACTTCTGTAAACATAAGTTGTAGAAGTCTTTGTACTTGTATTTCAAAAACTCTGTTAATCAAGTAATGGAATCCTCCATACCTCATTATTTTAAAAAATGAATTGTGTATAATAATCAATGTAAAGCATGAAACTTTAAGCTTTTATTGTTCAGAACAAATGAACAGGAAATCACCAAATAATTATTTTGGGTCTCACGCAGTACATCAGCTGAAAACAAATAGCTAGTAATAACATTACCGCAAAAAACTAGACACCAAAACTCGGATGTCTTCTTTACCTTGATTAAGATTAAACTTTTTTTCAAATTAAAGTAATAAAAAAAAATTGCAGTATGACAAGACATAAAAACAAAACACAATGATGGAACCTACATGAATTTCATTTAGTAACATCGCAAAGGTTAACGGCAATTACCATCGCTGATGAAATACGCCTGACCAGCTGCTACAGGGTTTCCCTTCCTGTCGGGGAATGTCATCTGAAAGTCCCATGCTTGCCAATATCAGAGCAAGAACTAGATTATCGATATAGACCCAATCTGTTTTGACATCTGGCCCCCAATCCTGAAGAATGCTAATCCCGACTTTGCAAGGGACACGATTCTTGAAGGTGATGCTCTTCGCCTGGCCCATATATAGCAGGGCGGCCGAATCGCACATGTATAAAGACGTGTACTTTTTATCACTTCTGCAAAAGTTTCACCAAATCAGTCAGACAGGCTGCATATTATCGAATACCACTCTTGACTTACAAGATGAAATGAAATATTAGATGCTAACTATTTCAATGCAACAAATCTATATGTATACACTTGGTATATATAGTTTGAAAACCATGGCTCATATTCCAGGACATCTATTTTCAAAACATGGTAAAAGTTAGCTTACATTTCTACATGACACTGAATCCTAGAAAACGGTAAACTTACTTAGCTGGCCGTCCATTACTCTTCAGTACCAACTGTTCAGCAACTGATTTGCTGCGCCCATAAGCATCAACATGGTCTTCGATAGGGAAATACGGCAGCGCCCTCATTCCCGTTGGTGATGGGCTTCCCTCCAAACACCGCATTGTAGTGCTTACATAAACAAGCCTTTTGACACCATGTTCGTGGCAAAAGTCGAGCACGTTGGAGGTCCCGTTTATATTGATCTGATCGCATCTCCCAGCCTGCACCATCTCCTTCCCTGACATGCCGTAGTTAGAAGCAAGGTGGAAAACACAGTCCACTCCCTTGATAGCCCTCCTCACTTCATCCTTGTTTCTGACATCCCCTGTGAAACAAGGCCTTATTGAGTAACTAGCTGGGAAACTGAAGGCAGGACATGGTGGTTGGTATTGCTAGTGCTACTGTAACTTTGTTATTTTTTATATCTCACAAACGAAGTCGAGTTTGGACATGATATTTGACAAGGCAGTGCATCATCATGTCATCTATATGTGTGATTTTTTTGGTGAATTTAGATGACCTTTTTGTCGTGGTTTGCATGAGTTTTTATGAAATTCTGGTTTGCACAGGATATGTTCCCTACTTAGAAACAGCCAGCATTGCCTTTTCTTGTAAACATGCAAATCATGCTAGTAGTTTCCCGCTTCACAAAGCGCTGCATAATGTAAAACATTCATCTTTGTACCCCTATTGCGGCGGTTTGCTGCTCATAATATAAAGAGCTGTTTTGCAAAGAGCCTACCTACTTACTTAGACCGATACACAGAGATTAAGCAAAACTTGTACAGGCACAATAATTAGAATCCTATATCCTTTTGTTGACAGATGAGTAATTGGAATCTCCAACCAGTGGACATGCTTATTTTTGCATTTTGATTTCTTCAGAAGTAGCAATCCAACTCTGCAACTCACGACTATGTAATAAACCAAGCGGAGCAAGCCTTTCTGCAACTGACCTTGGATGAGGCGGACGCCGGCGTCGAGGAGCTGCGGGGACCAGGCGGAGACGGCGCGGAGGTCGAAGGAGCGGACCTCGCGGGCGCCGCGGCGGAGCAGCTCGAGGCAGAGCGCGGCGCCCACGAAGCCCCCGCCGCCCGTCACCGCGAACCGCACGCCCTCGATCCCCTCGTTCGCGCTCAGATGCATCCTCTCTGCTCTCTCTGGGCTCCCTCTCTCCCTCGGCAGAGACGGCTATGAGCTTAGAACAGAGCCTGCCGGGGGGTTCAAGTACAGCAACAGGTCGCCGCCACCGGCGCCAACGTCAGCACACGTTTGTTGACGCTTTGATTGTGCAATAAACGTGCTTTGACTTTGCACTCAACGTGCCTTGACAACTCGATTGCCTCAATCCTTTTTTTTTTTTTTTGAAACAGAAGACAAAGTGACATAAAATACTTATAATTCACTGCATTATCACCATCTAAGCTCATAGCCGAAACAGAGTCTTCACTGAGTGTACTAAAA